>JAGSMP010000448.1:0-234243 GCA_029286625.1 Parnassius orleans | reverse complement strand
GTCTACTGCGCACCTTTCCGTATTCGCTTGTGTTGATTTAGTACTGACAACTTTGGCTTCTCTTTTGGACTTGGATTTTGTGAATTGGACTTGTTGATTACATACCGGCAACTTTGACTTCTCTTTGAATTGGACTTTTGTGTTGGCATCCTTGTTATCTACCATGCCTACGCGCTACACTTCACAAGAATATGCGAACATGCACCTCATTTATGGGGAATGCAGATGCAACGCAAGTGCCGCCGCTAGACTTTATCGTGAAAGATATCCAAATTTAGAGCGCTATCCGGATCACCGCGTGTTTGTTAATGCGTCGTTCACTCACGGAGGGCGGCCATTTCCCGAATCAAATACGGGCTGGAGGTAGAGCTCGCTTTCCTTACGAGGAAGAAGTGTTGCAAGAGGTCGCAGATGACCCAAGTATTTCCGTTCGTGGAATTGAAGAAAGAACGGGAATACCCAAAAGCACATCACATCGTATTTTACAAAGAGCCGAAATGCATCCGTTTCACGTACAACGAGTTCAAGGTCTTCCTCGAGATTATCCTAAAAGGATTTCATTTTGTAGAACAATGCTACAGAGGCATAATGACATCCCACCTCGGTCGAGCCGACCCATTTGAGCCAGCGTGGCTCTACCACGTCAAATTTTTAATCGTTAACATCCGAGAAAGCAACAATGTAGTAATAGAATACGTCCATATCACTGCTCTACACAGTCTTGATCCCATGGAGGGATTTAGGAGTAGGTGGCAAGCATTTCGTTCGCCGTGATACTTCAGTATGTGTTAACGAACTTGCAGATGAGTTGTCACCTCTGAAGACTAAGATGGAATTCACCTAAAATGAGTATCCGGTTCTTTACAATGACCATACGAAACACAGCAGCATTATTTTACTGTTTCATGCAGATATTCTGTAAGAACACCGTCCCACCTCGGTCGAGCCGACCCATTTGAGCCAGCGTGGCTCTACCACGTCAAATTTTTAATCGTTAACATCCGAGAAAGCAACAATATAGTAATAGAATACGTCCATCTCACTGCTCTACACAGTCTTGATCCCATGGAGGGATTTAGGAGTAGGTGGCAAGCACTTCGTTCGCCGTGATACTTCAGTATGTGTTAACGAACTTCTAATCTGTTCGGAATATTGTTAATCTTATAAACAATGTCAGTGGAACTCTGCTTGCGTACCATGAAATTTAAGGCTCAAAGTGGATTAAAGTGTTTTTTTTAAAAATTGAAAATATGTACCTAAGCCGATGATGAACGATTGGCTGTTTAAAAAAAAGTTTTTAAATGTTGAATGCTCAATCAAATTGCTCCCGCCTTTCACGACGATCGATCATATTCTGTGCGAGCGTGACCAGAATTCTGATTTGTGTAGGGAACTGTTATATTATATTAATAAGAAAATAAAGCTCTGTCGATAGCCAACAGGCATATAAGTATTGACTTTATGGATATTACTTACATGTAGTGCTCGTAGTTTACACATTTCGATATTAAAGTATTTCTTGTTTTCGGGATTACCTCTGAAAGAAATACAAAATACTAAGCGAATAATATTTTGTGATTTGTTGTTAAGAGGAATGGAGCATTTACTTTGGAATGCATCTGCATCGTGTTAAGTATCCTTATCAGTGTCATATTTGTTGTTTATTAGACATAACTTTTTATCAACATAAGCGACAGTAGCCTAATGGTAGAGTGCGGAAAGCGAACTCAAATGTCGTGGTTTCGAATCCGCCATTTGATTACTGTCGTGAACCGCTCCTAACACAAGCTTTAATAAGGAGTGATTAAAGGGAACATTAGTTATGTTAATAGCATTGCTAGTATTTAAAAAATAGTAGAAGGAATCCGTTTAATTTCTATTATTTCAAGGACAAAGAATATTGTAAAATAATCATAGTTTCATTATTGAAGAATTCCAACGTAAAAGTAATACGTTTTAGTTACTGCATTAACTGGGAAAACGCTCATGTTTGAAATTCTAACACAAACTAAGGCTAAAAGCTTATTACCTAGGCGCAGTACTATGTTTGCAGGAATGTTCAATAAAGAAGTTCATACTTTATAACAAGCGGCGTTTGTTATATGCATGGAATAAACTTTATAAAGCTCCCTCAAAAACTCCACTAGCCGTACGTGAAATTAGAAAAAAAGAACATGCACATTGCACAAACTTAGTCACCAAAGAATTTATATGAAAATTGTACTTAAATAAATTTTTAATATAAGATTTTTTACAATATATGTTTAATTTGTTAAGTTCATTGTATAAAAATTATGTTGTAAATTGATGTTCTAAAAAGTCCCACTGGGTTTCTTGCTGGTTTTTCCCGGGATAGAGGTTTTTTCCGAACGATTTTCAATAAGTGTTCTTGTAAACTATATTCAATAAAATTATTCTATGAATGCGGTGCGGAAAACATCGTGGAGGAAATGACGTGCACCTTCATGTGTGGGGAATAATACTCGTAGATTTTGAGGACATGTGAAGTCCACCAACACGCACTGGAACAGCGCATCGGAATAATTGCTCTATAATCTTATCAGAAATTAGATTAGGCCTGTCTCAAGTCAAAGTATCAAAATCCAATAATCATGTAGTTTTCGTTCCGAGGTAACAAAATCCAAATCACATAGAGAGTATTGAAGTCCGCTAAACAAGCCGAATTTAGAGGATGAAGTTAAAACACCGGCTAGAAACGTAGTACAGGTAAGAGCAGTGGGGCAGACGATAAACGACTAAGGAAGGAACTTACAGTAGTCATAACCCTTACTCAAAAAATAACAAGTCCTTCTACGAAAACAATGGCGATAAAAATACCAAACCACCTAATCAGCCAACCACAGCAGTGCAAGAGCGAGACATAATGTTTTTTTTTTAGCTATATATATTCTGAACTTAAACCAGATGTTACTTTATAAGAATCGCAGACACCTGCGCTTCTAACTTTTTCGATAACTAACGTTTTTAAAATAGTTTAAGGCTTTATAAAATTAGGGATTTGGTACTTGGACTATTTAAGTACATTTTTCAACATGATGCTCCAGCACTAGCCAAATAAAATTTTCAGGGTTAATTCTTCGTGATAGACAGTAGTTTTTAAGATATGTGAAATATTTGTTTTAGAACCATAGAAAATTAATGCAAACATTTAGGTTTTGGAAAAAAAATTTCTATAATTTTTTTATTTGGCTTTTTGTAAATTTAAGCATCTAATTTTAAATCTAATGTAGAAAGAATTGCCTGCTTTCCTTGCTTCCGTGCATAGTGTCAGCGACTGATGTAACATAATTTTAAATAATAAAGAAGACCTGTGCTTTGCTACAGAGGCAGGGCGGACACGGCGAACGCTCTGTCCCGGTTAAAATGTTCCACTGGAAGTTAACCAACAAAAACAGTGGGATATTCCGTTGGTATGGAACTTGCAGAAAGATTTGTTTCATAATTTCCATAGTGACCAAGATCAGGCACGCCTTCTAGCTGTTTCGACTAAGGAATCTAGTCACTGGTTACACGCTTTACCATCAAGTAATCTCGGCACATTACTTGATGGAAAAAGCCTGCGCATCGCCGTAGGAATCCGACTAGAAGCGGCGATTTGTCAACACCAGCAGTGCCCCTGTGGTAGCAGCGTCGACAAGTTTGGGCTCCACGGACTTTCATGTAAGAAAAGTGCAGGCAGGTTTTCACAGCACGGTTCTTTGAACGATGTCATCCGAAGGGCTCTTGTCTCTATAAATGTTTCCACGGTTTTAGAGCCTTGTGGAATATTTAGAGACGATGGCAAGAGACCCGACGGTATGACATTGGTCCCTTGGGAGAGAGCTAAGGCCTAGGGCTTTGTGGAATGCTACTTGCGTAGACACTTTGGCAGGGGTACCTCATTTAGAGCCGGGGTGGCATCAGAGGCAGCTGAACTGAGTAAGTGGCGCAAATATGGGTCCACGTGCGGTGAAGTTCCTAAAGGAACTCCATCCGCGACTGGTCGTTGCTGCTGGTAATAAGAGGGCTGGTTCTTTTCTCGGTCAAAGGCTAAATATAGCCATTCAGCGGGGAAACGCAGCCAGCGTTCTTGGCACAATACCGCGGAGAGTAGGGCTGTATGATAATTAAGTTACTAGTTTTAGTTTTTTTTAATCATAGTTTTTAATATTGTTTATAATAAAATGTTAGAAAGAATGGAACTTTTTAATTTTAAAATTTTTATCGGATGATTTTTTTATTTATACGTTTTTCATATGATTAGCAACAGCCTATTATTAAACTGTGATTTTGATGCCATAATAATTTGTCATGTCACTAATTTTATGATTCTGGTAAAATTAATTTAGACACGAATTAACATACAAAACAAAATTTTGAAAATGTACACAAATTAGCCTTCCATTTCGTAGTAGAATTTTCTTAACCAAATAAAATCAACACAGTTTCCACCATTTGCGATTGCTTTGAGCAAAATCCGTAGCGAACGATTAATTTTCACTTGAGACATGCCGAGAGGAAGCTCTTCAACCCTAAGCTAACAGTTGAGCATTTAGAGAGTTACACTACATAACATTTGCCACTTCAAAACTATATAAAGTCATATCTTTAATCATTAAGCTTCCGAATTTAAATTGTTACCTCCAATAATTTAAAATTCATATTTCAGTGCATACCGTGTGGTGATGGTGTACGAAGATCCATCACCTTAATTCGTCCATTGGGTGAAATAAGAGTCACGAGCCCAGTTTTTTTGCCAAAAGAGGTAGTAACGGCAATTCTCTACAATATTTTTGCTTAATTACGGTGAAATGGTGTAGGATTCTTCTATAAATATAGACGATATTTTCTTCTAAAAAGAGAAATATAGATTATAAGAGAGATATAGATTAAATGTAATGAAATCGCGAATAATAACTGTGTTAATTACTCACAATAAAGTCCATACACCATCGAATTAATTTTCCCTACATCTTCATTAAGCTACTAATGTAACTAATCAATTAGCAAAGTCTCGTATCATTCCATCAATAAACGTTGTCATTTGTATTCCTTATATTATTTCCCAATGAATTTCTTATATGACCAAGAAAGGAAATCGTATCAATGAAAAATGTTTTTTATCTTTTTTTATTCAGTTTTTATATTTTAACATAATGATGTTATACCGAAAGAGGCTATATTTGAAGCAAAATTGCCTTAGGCGTGGCTTCCAACTCAGATCTTTTCAAGAACGGAAGTAACATTCAATAAAATCTATAGTCCGTTTACTGTTATGTTGCTGTTAAGTGAAAAATGACATATATAGCGGTGACAGATTTCGAATATTATAGTACTACATTTATTATATACGGTTATTATATTATATTATACGGTTATTATTATAAGTTATTATAAAATTTTCAAAAGTTATTATTCTTTTCTTTCATTCAATCATTACAGCCTATCATAAGAACACTGCTGAACATAGGCCTCCCCCATAAATAGCTAGGATATTTGCCATAGTCGACACGTTTGACAGGTAGGTTGGCAGCCGCAGTGTTTTATAATTTTTGATTGTTACAAAGGAGATACTGCTGCCTACATTAATTTTCAGTTTCCCTCGTTCGCTTCTTACGACACCTACCCACCGGATGATATGGAACAGTGGATTTCTTTCACGCCACCACTACACATCACAAATGTATTTTTGGTCAATTTGGATATAGTTCAATTTTAATAATTATTATTATTTTATGGTTAAATATTTTATTAATAATTAAAATGTATGAAAAGTAAGAAATAAATAATATGAAAAAAAAACTGTCAGTTCTAGGAATACACGTCAGAAGTAAAAACTTCTTAGCCTCACAAACTTTTGAACATTATTTTTGGATTGTTAAGAAATATTTTTTAGGAAGTATTTTTTATAAGAAATTATTTTTATCAACTTATTAATATAGTAAAAAATAATTTATTATGCTGTTTTAAATGAAAAAGAATGATTATTATCTATGTAATACAAACAAATTTATAAATACATATCAATTTTATAAAATTTAATAAATTGGCTTGTTGCAGTGCTTTTTTCCCATCCCAAAAGCGCCCAACATGCCTAAGTTTTCACTTCAATAAATATTAACCATTTCACTGTCCCATGAGTCATATATGAACATTTCAATTGTTTAACTATTGTGTCTATTTCTCAGACAGGGAAGTTGTTAATAATGGTAACATTAATAATTTTTACTTTAACCGCGAGTGAAGAGTTCGCGCATTTTCTTTTGTGTGCTTGGAAAGCCTTTAAGTACCTCTTTAATAAGTATTTCTTTTGTCATCTCATATAAGCCTTTATCAATCACTAGTGGAAATGGGTTTCTCCTAATACGCTTCATAAATAAGTATTATTAGTCTAATTTTGTTTCAAAGTTCTCATGCATTTAGAATAAAACAAAGTTTACTTTGTTTCATTTAAACTTTTTTAATTACCGATGTTTCTATACGAGGACGAAAATATAAAAAAATATTATTCTCACGTATTTAATTAAAAATGACGATTAACAATTTGATCGGAGTCGGTGGAATTCTAATTCTGTTTAAAAAATTTGAGATATTGCAAAATGTGATAAAATATTTAAGTTTTAATTAAAAGTATATATTAGAACTTTATATCGCTCCTGATAGCCAAACAAAAAATCCGTTAAACGGAAAATAACCACGGATACATATTAAATACTAAAACGTTTTATATTTTTTACGTGGTAGAGCCACGCTTCAACTATATGATGGGTGCAGCACGAATGGGTCGGTTTCATTTAAACTTTTTTAATTACCGATGTTTCTATACGAGGACGAAAATATAAAAAAATATTATTCTCACGTATTTAATTAAAAATGACGATTAACAATTTGATCGGAGTCGATTCGGTCGATTTCTTTAGGGACCATTATAGGTAAAATTTTGGAAAGGCTATTACACCCGAGTATAAGCAACAACATTAGGATTGACGACGCGCAGTTTGATTTTCGTCCCGGACTTTCAACGGATTCTGCAATCTTCAGTCTTAAATCCACAGTTAACTACTACATAAACAGATGTACATCTGTGTATGCTTGCTTTTTAGACCTTAGTCGTGCCTTTGATCTAGTTAACTATCAGCGACTATGGCAAAAACTAATATCATCAAATGTACCCAGAAAGACTGTGGATCTGTTGAGATACTGGTACGGGCACCAGACAAACTTTGTGAAATGGGGCGATGCCATCTCTAATGATTATTTATTAGAGTGTGGCGTACGTCAAGGTGGGCTGACCTCTCCGGACCTCTTTAGCTTATACGTAAACGACCTGATTGAGGATCTTAGAAGTACAAAAATTGGTTGTCACATAGGTACAATTTGTCTGAATAATCTCAGCTATGCTGACGACCTGGTGCTACTGAGTCCCTCAATCAGGGGACTTAGAAGGTTATTAGCCATATGCGAGCATTATGCGCGGGATTATGGCTTGAAGTATAATGTTAATAAAACGCAGATGATGGTGTTCCGCTCGGGCAGAGGCCCGGAGAGGATTCCGTTAGTACTTCTGGACGGTGAAGCTATTGCAAGAGTGGATAATTAACATAAATGCAAATGTCCTTTATTGTAGCAACTTTTCAAACTTTTCAGAAATTTGCCAAATTACAGAGTTACTTTCCATGCAGACACTAAATACAGTGTTCAAAGAGAAAGTTTTACGAAGACAGAATTTTGCAAAGAACTTTCCGCACACAATATGAATTAAACTTCATTTAGACTTTTCTATTGCTACGAACTTTAATTAAAATACAAAGATCATATACTTTAATTATTTTAATTCAGATAATTTCATAACTCGTTTTTAGTAATTAAACATCTACTAAGAATGTCGTTGCAAATAGATTAGTTTACACGTTTTTAAAATCAATTTTATACATGTTCGAGCGGTACTGCCACTATATAGCATATAGCACGAATGGGTCGGCTCTACGGGGAAGGACCACGCCCTCCCAGAATACCAGCGTAAAATAGCAGCTAAACGCTGCTGTGTTTCGTATGGTGAGTGTGAAGAACCGGAGACCCTTTTTATTGAAAACGAGGCATTCCATCTTGGTCCTCAGGGGTGACAAAGCATCTGAATTTTGATTCTTAATCAAGGATAAATGTAGATGTCTATGGGTCTAAGCATCCTTTTACCATCGGGTGTAACCCTAATTCTAATTTAAAAAACAATATTTATAACGAAAAAAATGAAAGTTAAAATCATCATACGAGTACTACATTATACATTCTCCAAGGGTAAAGTATTAAAAGCGCTGATTATGTTTTCTTGCTAATTGCCCATTAAATATAAGTATTTAATGGGCAATTAGCGATTAAGACCATAAGGGGAAAAAATACCAGCCATCTTGACACCAGCGGCGACGACTAATTGCGGCTTCACCTCCCTCCCAAAGGACCAAAGTCCGTTAAGTTTCTTAAAACCGAGGAAACATTTATAGAAACATGGGACAAAACCTTAGAATAACGTATTTCAGACCACCTTGACGTAACTTCTTCACTGGAAAAATGTCAGTTGATTTCGCAAATGAAAAAGTTAATGTTAAAGTTACAGCCTATTTACGTCCGACTGCTGGACACAGGCCGAGCAGTCGTACGTAAATATTGAACATAAGCCTCCCGCAATAATTTCCACGACGATGAAAGCACTATCCGTAGTGTACATGTTACATAATAAGCTTTAATTATAAACTGTTTAGACATAAGACTGCAAAAGACTAAGACAATGCAGGAGGTCGATGGATGCAGGTGGCTCAGGACCGTGCTTTGTGGCATTTCTTGGTGGAGGCCTATGTTCAGCAGTGGACTTGTGAAGGGCTGAAATGATGATGATGGTGATAGACAAGATCTGATTAAGTCATTGTTCTTTTGTTGCAAAATATATGCTCATGTACATAAAACTTGAGAAGAAAATTTTAGCCAAATTGTTTATAGGTGGAAACCTGAATCTAATTTTGACCATCACTTGTATTGGCACATGTCTTGTAGCAGTAAGCTGTCTGCGATGTATCTGTCTTATTTCATAGCTATTGACTATATATTATATTTTTGGCAGTTTATTAAGACATATTATATCTAAAGCTTTCCTGCAAATTAAACGGTAATTGTCGCTTAATAGATAGGAACTGGGGACACAAAGAAAGTAATTAATCTTATCAAAATGAGCTGCCCATGCATTAATCACTTTTACTTGTGGCTAAGAAATATAGCGGAGAAACGAAAAGAAATCAATGCAGTTTAAAGACTTTTCTCATAAGGTAATCTGTTAATTTAATTTCTTTCTGTACATATAATAAAACTACAGACATAAGTTTCTTAGAAATTTTATTACAAAAACAATTTCAATCAAACTAAGCTAAAATATAGCGGAACAATAAATACGGTTCGGGGATTCCCTGCCGTATATTGGTGGTGTAAGTGAATCCTCCACCCCATAACATCACGTGGATGTCGAAAGAAATGAAGAGGGAAATGAAACAGAAGATGAACAGCAGCATCTTCCTGATAACAACACAAGCCTTCTCTTCTCTATTTTCATCAATGCTCTCACTACTGTTCTCTCCTCTCATTATCACCTCTATGCTGACGACTTGCAATCATACCGTCATTTCAAAGTCAAAGATATAGACGAGGCTATTAATAAGCTGAATGCTGACTTAAGTAGCATAAGCAGTTGGGCAAAATCGTTTGGTCTTCTCGTTAACCCTGCTAAATCCCAAGTAATGATTATCGGCAGCTCACATATGCTTTACTTATTAGACCGTTCGAAGATCCCTGCAGTAACATATGATAATACTCAAATTCCATATACAGAGACTGCTAAAAACTTAGGTGTTGTCTTTGATAATAATTTGTCTTGGGTTGCTCACATTAATATGATAAGCAGAAAAGTGAACTACACTTTTCAATCTCTCAAGCGCCTCCAGACGTTTTTACCGTTAAAAACTAAGATAATCTTAGCTCAAGCACTTCTTCTTCCTCTCATTGACTACGCTGATGTTAGTTTTTTGGATGCTTCAGAGGAGCTGTTGAACAAACTGGAACGTCTTCAAAAGTTGTGTATACGTTTTATTTTCGGTCTTCGTAAATTTGATCATGTTTCAGAGTACAGCGCTCAATTAAAATGGCTTCCTATCCGTAGACGTCGAGACTTACATGTATTATCATTTCTCTACTTTTTACTCTTTAATCCTCTCGCACCTCCATATCTCCGCGAGCGTTTTGAGTATCTTGTACCTCGTGAAACTCAGTGCCGGACCACTAAACAGCTGCTTCTCAAAACCCCTTCTCATTTCACATGACGATGTGGTGGATCCTTTACTGTAAGGGCGGTCAAGATATGGAACTCACTTCCACATGACATACGTGCTAGCTCTTCTCTTGATATATTTCGGAATAGAGTAAAGAAACATTTTCTATTAACTTAAAATTATAAATATTCATATATGTTATGTATTTATATGTATAATTATATATATATATATGTATATAATTATGTATGTGTATGTATATATATATATATATATATATATATATATATATATATATATATATATATATATATATATATATATATATATATTCTAACTTTATTTATATATGTATGTATAATTAACTGACATAGGAAAATAAATTATACTTATATTTTATACACTTATATGTTAATTGTTAACTGTAACTTATAGCCAATTTCTATTAAGTAGTGTTATGTTAATTATTAAGTACGCACGCTGCTACCTACTTGCTTTATATATAAAATTATTTCTCTTTCCCCAAAGGGTTTGCTGGAAGAGAACTCTTATTAGGGTTAAGCTCGCCTTTGTACATCTTATTTGAATATTTAATAATTGTTATCCACTTACAGTGTGTACAATAAAAAAAAAGCCAATCTATGGGTGAGGCCTATATTCAGCAGTGGACTTTTGATAGGATGAATATTTTAAGATCCTCATTTTAGAGAAATCAGTAAAGACAATAATTTTAAAGGAATGACAAACATCAAATATACATAAAATATTAAAATGAATTATAAATATTGTGCCTATAACACAGCAAAAGAAACGGAACACAGCAACATAGCACTAACCAAGCTATGAATTACTGTACTAAAATATGTTACAAGCAAGGATATGTTTCAAAGAAAATGCTGTGAGGCCACAAACTACCCTTTCTTCTATTGTTATTTTTGTACTGTTCTAAAGATTAAAACTGGTGATTGTCTTTGTGGTCAAGTTCAAATAAACATTTTTGAATGGGTTTTTGTCATTACTCGGTCATCGTCGGAGCTGTTTATGCTGCTCCCCATCCCCAAAATGTTATAGAGTTTCTTGTGCATTTCCGCCAATCATCGAGTGAAAGAGTGCTGGTTGCTGTCGCTGAATCATCATTGTCATATACAGCCCTTCACAAGCCTTTTGCTGAACCCAAAAATCGCGACAAAGCACAGACCTGAGCCACTTGCATCTATCAACTGCATGTCCAACCAGTTAACGCCACTTTATCTAGTGAGAGCCAGGCCTACACTTGCTAATCGGTATGATGCTACTCGAGAATTTTTTTTCCCAGTCAGTTGTCGGTTCTTCCATTTTATGGGCAGCCAATAGCCACTTAAACTTACTGATCTATTCAAGTCAATCAATAGATCCAACTCGACTGAAATTAGTTTAGGAGATTACATCCCACCTTATCGTTACGCATTTCTAAAAATATTTAAATAAAAAGTTAAACCAGCGCGTGTTGCCGGTGATGAAATATGGAACGTAATCCTTCACTGATATCCTTATGAGGATACTTAAAGAAGCTTAGTGAGATATGGAGAGAGATATGCTCAGAGTTTCTCAGGGAGATAGAATCCGTAATGATATTTGCAGTAGAACGAGAGTAACCGAGATAATTTCGCGTGACTTACTGGCACTGCGAAGAGATGTTGCATGACCTTGCGTATTTTATCGCATCTACCACGTGGAGTGCGCTGAGGAATTATTTGGTCTAATTACAGCCGCTCAATTTCACCATCGCACATCGCGACAAAACTCACGATACCATCCATACCATCTGGATGATTGGCGGTCCACCACTGTGCGATTTACAAGAAGTTTTCTTTCTTATTCAAGTTCTTTGTGGAATCAACCACTACCAGTAATTTTTCCGGACTGATATACTTAGGGACCTTCAATAAAAGAGCTTACTATTTTTTGAATGGCCGGCAACGCACCTGCAATTCCCCTGGTGTTGCAGTTGTCCATGAACGTTGGCCGACACTTACCATCAGGTATGCTCGTTTGCCCCCTTCTTTAAAAAATCTAACTAATAATCACGAAATATAATTTAATAAAAATTAGAAATTAATATCAATAACGGAAAGAAAATAAGTTGTTTAGAGATCAAGTTAATACACTCATTTACTGACCCCGTACCTTGCGTAGTCACGCGCAATTTGTACTTTGCGAAAATGGTGAAATACGGACTTTTAAACTCATTTACGTTGCAAGTTTAGATTTACACAGTGCGAGCTTTGGAGAAAGAGCGCGGAAGTAGACCTCGGAGTTTCTCTGCATTATAAAATTCGAAATGAGAATATCAGCAGTAGACGAATAGCGAGTTGAGCTATGCTTCAAATACAGTAAGCAAGGTGTAAGACAGACGGCCCCCCTAGATGGAGTGACAACCTGGTAACACATACAGAAAGACGATGGATGCAGGTGGCTCAGGACCATGTTTTGTAGCATTCTCTTTGGGAAGCCTATTTCAAACAGTAGACTTGTGAAAGGTTGTTATGATGATGGTGATATAGTGTGTATATCTTCATCATCATAACTATAGTGTAACATCGCGTTCTAAATAAAACCAAAATTCAACAATATTGTAATATCTATATAAAAGAGTTCGTTTTTCGTAAACAACATAATATATATAATAAACTATATAATAAAAAGTCGCGTTATAGAGTAATTCCTTGTCAGGAAGTTCAAAATATGGCCAGGGTTAAAACGCCACGATCTGGAACTCTGAGAAAACTGCTAACCGCACGCAGCTTTTTAGATAACATTCCCAAGCTACCGTCTCACTATGCGACTAAAGACTCGTTGAAGTTATATTTAGAACCAATTTACCGTTCTCTGAATGATTTATATAGACAATATAAAGAACACTGTGGTCAAAACGAAGAGCCTTTGCTTTCTCGTTTCACATTCCAGAATCTGTTTCACGAAAAAAATCTATCTTTATATACATTGAAAAAGGACATGTGCGACTTCTGCAGTGGACATGCAGTAGGAAACATTAATACAACCGATTATGAACAACATATTAGACGAAAAAATAGAGAGAGGCAAGAAAAGGAAACCGATAAAAAGAAAGCTACATCTGGTGAATTCATTTTGCTGTCTATGGATTTAGAGTCCGTAAAAGTATGTCCTTATCTAACTGCTAGTGTCCTTTACTTTAAGACAAAACTTACCTGTCATAATTTTACAATTTATGACCTGGTTACCCATCAAGCCTCCTGTTATTGGTTTGATGAAACGTGCGCGGATCTAACTGCTAGTACTTTCACATCTTTTGTATGCGATTACCTCGAGAGATATTGTTTGCCCAAACGATTACCCATAGTTATTTACTCAGATGGATGCACCTATCAAAATAGGAATAATATCATGGCAAATGCTTTGTTGAACATGAGTATTGAACACGAGGTATCTATCACACAGAAGTACTTAGAACCTGGTCATACTCAAATGGAGTGTGACTCAGTACATGCTGCAATTGAAAGAAAGTTGAAAAATAGGGAGATACATCTTCCCAGTGACTATATTACTGTGACAAAGGAGGCACGAATAAACCCTGCTCCGTATGAAGCTATTATGATCAATTATGATTTTGTTAAGGATTATAGCAATAAATCGACGTGGAGGTACAGCAGCATAAGACCGGGTCGAAAAGCTGGAGACCCTCTTGTTGTTGATCTGCGAGTCATCCAGTATAGACCAGAAGGCACTATTTTCTTCAAAATTAGGTGGTAGAGCCATGCTGCAGCTATATTAATAGTATAGTTGTAGCACGAATGGGTCGGCTCGACCGGGGAAGGACCACGCTCTCACAGAATACCAGCGTAAAATAGCAGCTTAATGCTGCTGTGTTTCGTATGGTGAGTGTAGAGAACCGGAGACCCTTTTTACTGGAAAAGAGGCATTCTATCTTAGTCCTCACGGCTGACAACGCATCTGCATTTAAATTCACAAACGAAGATAGATGTAGATGTCTATGTGCCACAGCAACCACTTACCATCAGGTGGACTGTGTGCTCGTTTGTCACCCTTATTCTGTAAAAAAAAAATTAACTTTGATGATGATTGGTCAGAACTACCACTAACACCGA
Source organism: Parnassius orleans (assembly GCA_029286625.1). Taxonomy (NCBI): domain Eukaryota; kingdom Metazoa; phylum Arthropoda; class Insecta; order Lepidoptera; family Papilionidae; genus Parnassius; species Parnassius orleans. Next base: position 219,809 of record JAGSMP010000448.1, on the reverse strand, counting down.
GAAAACTAAATTCAATACAGTATACACCTTTGCATGCCGCACCAATTCCTATAGCTTCTTCTGAATTCAATCATCTTCAACAGTTAAAAGTAGTATTACCAAGAGATTGTCACTTGTTTTATGATACTTTACCTCACGAGTGATCTTTTAACAACTTTATATTTCATTGTCATTTGATTGCATACATACTTTTGAATTACCTACATTGTACTTATTCCTTTCATTCAAACTAATTAGATTAGATTGTTTTGTTAGACGTCATGACAATTGTCTGTTTATTAACAAAATAAAGAATCTGATTGAAAATATTTAACGTATTTGTTAAAACCATTACCATCTAAGTATCTTAATTTACTACAAAAAATAAATAAATGTAAAGTTAATACCTCCTAACTAACCGAATACCTACAACACTATCGTATAATATATTGAAATGTCATTAGAAACAAAAGATTAATTATTCTCATTCATAATAAATAAACATATTCATTAATTTCAATTCAGTTTAAAAATTAAACGTTTTTTTCGCTTTGTGTAAAATTCTAACTTCAGCAGTTAGAAGATATTGGCACTTCACCGTCGATATACAATTATACTTTTCCGTAAACTTAGTCTAAATAAACGCACTCTTATACTCCATTAAGTTCCGACCCATCGGCAAACAAAAACTTGGCGCAACATGCTCATTAAGTCGTCAACTTTTAGGGAGTTGCTTCCAGCGTAAAGAGTTTTCTTTAGCTCTGGGTTGGACTTTTACTAAAACTAATCTAACTATGCTTTACGAATAGATACGTGTTGTAACACTCTAAAACACTATTAAAACTGGGCAAAAGCCTCGGTTCTAAATATAATGTATCGTGGTATATCGTATTATCTTTTTCTAACTTCGTTAGACTACTATACGATAGTATAATGAAAAATCGTCCTTACGACTTTTAGGGTAATACGCCCGACGCCTGTTGCACAAATATTTAATATTGTATTTAATATTCATTCCATCTATTATCTATTTTATAATTTATAATATATATATATATATATATATATATATATATATATATATATATATATATATATATATATATATATAAACAATATTATATGAATTAATAGAATCAGGCGTTACTTAGCGGAAATCCATTATATTGAAGATGTTAAAACTTAATTAGCTAAGGTCCGCGTAATAAAATAAAATAATGTCTTTAGTCTTTTTTTGTTTAAGTACAAAATCTCTCTTTTCAAAAAGTTAAATTATATTTTTTAACAGATTGTATTAAACTATGTTTAACCTATTCGCATATTATTTTTTATTTTCAATATCCTACTATCCCAGTGCTTTGTAACACCCATTCTCAAGGGAAATCAGATATTTAACATACTTATATCATAGTTAAAATCGGGCTACTTTCAGCTTTTCAGTCTCTCATTCATTTAAAATAATAAACATTTATAAGGCAATCTAGGGAAGAGGCCTACGTAAGGCAGTGGACGGTGACAGGTGGGCATACTCGTATATTCACCTACATCTTTCTTCAATTAAGATTCAAAATACAGACGTCACCACTGGGAACTAAGATGGAACGCCTTGTCATCAATAAAAAGAGTCTCTAGTATTCTTCACTCATCATACGAAACATTGTAGCATTTTACTGTTATTTTATTCGGTGGGAATGTAGTCCTACGACCAACCGACCAGTTCAGGGTGTATCCATAATAGCTCAAGCGTGGCTTCCATCGTCAGAAATAACTAGTAGATTGAATCCTCTTTTACTACATCCAATTATGAATAAAAATTCTGAAGAGCTAAATTCAAGGTAGGTTTCAAGGAACATTTGAAATTACCGTTTGTGGTCATTGTATATAAAGGCTTTGAAGATGTATTTTTTATGACTAGAAGAATTTTCAAGAGATAGAACTTATCCGTTACGGATTTTTCATTTCGTCCTTTCCTTTATTTTGTCTGGTCCTGCTATATAAGTGTCTTTATTTTCTTGAGTACAAAGAGAAATATTTTTTAAGCGGAGGATTTAAGTTTATACGTACAAGCATCCTCTTCTTAACAAAGGACCATGGACGCTTTTGATGTAACGAAATGAGTTTTTGGCAAAGGAGCCAATGTTGTTTGTGAAAAATTAAATTAGTAAACGATAGCAATATTTTTATGGTTTGAAGTACTCATTTCTAAATTGGTTTCATTCTATTTTAAATAACGATAATTTTAAAATTAATGTATTAACGATATTTTTTAAAATAATGAATTAACAATTCTTCATTTATTTATTAATCAAATCTCGTGAATGAACCATTACACAGAAATCATCAACATTATCATTACATCAATCAAAAGTCCAGTGATCATAGGCCTAAAGGCTGCCGTGTAAACTTCAATGTTTCTCTTTTGAGTATAAATATAAATTCGTAATATGACACATATAGGGCGAATTGTACTGACCATAAATTCTATGGGTTCGCATCCGGCAGTATTTGTATGGCCCACAAATAATTGCTCCATGAATGTTTTCCCATATGCAATTTATGTATGTAAACTGTATCAATGATACAAGAGTGAATCTTAGGATTAGTACAAGATAAGGCTGCCGTGTAAATTTCAATGTTTTTTCAGTATAAACATAATTCATAATAGAAAAAATATAGGCCAGTTCATAACATGAAATTATATCTGTAAACTGCCTCGACGATGCAGAAGTGAACCTTAGTATGGGAGTAACAAGAACTAGGAGATATCAGATCTCCTATATTCCGTGAAGGTCTTATATGATGGGCTGTGATGATGATGATGATGTAAATATTAATTGTTATATAAGCTAAGAATCATATCATACGTTAACATTTATTAAAAAGTAGGCATACCCTTTTCTCTAAATATTTTTATTTTGTTTGAAGAACTTTCGTGCTGCCTAGTAGCTGGCGGTGATGAAGAAAAAAAATCGTCTTAAAATCTACATGTCCAATAAATACAAAATCGGGACATGTTGAGTCCGCGAATACGCGTTTGGGCAGTGCACTGAACTCTTACATGCCCTAGAACCATTTCAAAAATAAACGGCTTATACCCAGCAGTAAAATGTATTTAGGCTATACTTTACCATTTTAAATACCATGGACCGACTTAAGAAAGATTGCATTAAAACCATCTCGTTTACGGTAGGAGTAATATACCCCGATCCTTGACGGAGCAGTGTCAAAAGGTGGGAGACGTCTTGTTCTGCAATCGTCAACTTGCCTGTGAACAGTGAAAATTAAGGTAAATCATCGCTATAACAGGAAATATTGCAAGCTGATGATTTAGAAGAAGAATCTTCTTAATATTTAAGCCCTTCGGTTCGAATTTACGGCGGTAAGTGACAAAGGAGACTAGCCATCTGCGCAGGACGGAATTGTAATGCACTTGTGTGTTGCGTACATAGGTGAACTCTTTATTCTCTTTCTCTGATAGTCCGTATCAGGCGTACTGCTTAACGTGCTTTACAAGGCACGAAGGTGAAGCAACGCCAACTTTGTAACTCTGGGATGCTACTAAGGATTTCTTAACAGAAAAACTCAATAACTGATTTTGGCCTGACAAAGGATTCGAACCTAAGACCACATGATGTCGTCGTCACACTTACGACTACTAGACCAACGACTGCCTCGTTGGTCTAGTAGTCGTAAACTCGTTAACGGAAATAAAGAAAAAAATAATAAAACCAAAAACAGTCCAACAGTAAATAAGATTTAGATACAATCTTATAATACAGTAATGTTCAGTTCATGTCACTATAATTTCTCTAATTAATTTCAATTAACATTTCAATTGCGTGCTTAACAGCTTAATAGATTATGGGTTATAATTTATCAAGATAATTGATAACATGTTTCCGCGCGACCTATGTTTGACCGCTGCGTCTACGGTAACAATCTAAAATTTTATTTGCAATTATTATAGCTCGATGGAATTTTAATTACGCTATTCCACAGCTTTTCCTCTTCTCCACTGACCACTTTTATGTATAGCTCACTCCTGAACATGGATATCTCCTATTATAAAAAGGATGTCTTAATCGCAACGCTTGCCAGGTGGTTTGGTGATCGTAGTATCAGGTAGTAGATTATAAAACATGTTGACGTTTAACATACGTAATGTTTTAAATTACGTCGAAAAATAAATAGTTTTTACATTTTAGTCTTTGGCGCTGCTCCACGTCATCGGTCTTTAAATGCATAAGAAGATGACTATACCGTCATCGGAAGCGATAAGATATTTCTGGCATCTCTCACTCTATGTAAAACAAAAGAAAAAAGACATGAATTGAAAAAGGTAATATTTTATTGATATCCCCGTCATTTAAATTTCCTTCCTGTTTTAAAATAAAACTAAACATGCAACTTCATCATAGACGTAAGTAACATAATTTTCCAGGCTGTGCCTTCACGGGGTTAAAGACCTTACCCCATAGAAACACTCCTAGACAGCGTTGGATTTGCTTTTCAAGTAGAGACGGGGACAACAAATTTATAATGATCAATAATGATTTATAATGATGACCAAATATGCATTGTGCGTTTGATTTAATAATCTAGTGATATTCTAAAAGATTTTATATTTTAAACAATTTGAATAATCATCAAGATAAAAGTTATGACGTCCGTGTTTGCGTGGCAAATCATATAAGAAGTCATGACTTTTATAAGCTTTTATAAGCGATTGAAAACTACAATAAAATAAATGTAAAGAAACCTTCGCAAAAAGGAGCTCCATAAAATGCTATTTATGTAAAAATACTATATTAAATTTTTGTATTCAATTATGTTTTTTAAATATTCTTGATTTTTTGTTCCGACACATTTGGCAACCCAAGGAGTATTAACAGGATAGATTGTTTCTTTTGTCTAAGAATGTAAAAAGAATAACATTACTATATTTTTTACAAAAAAGAACACTTATTGTAATAGTGTAACCGTATGTGCCTAATTTTGAGTATGTCAAAAAATCTTCCTAAAATTTTAGAATAAAAACATAGAACGCGTTTTCCATCCTTATACTCCAGACAGACAAAGAAAGATAGGGTAACAACGCATTTGCATTTTAAATTGTAATAGAGGATAAATATAGATGTATATGGGCCACAGTAACCACTTACCATCTCTGGTGGACTGTGTGCTTGTTAGAAAAACTTATTATTCACATCGTCGTCCTAAATTATGCAAGCAATATGGATGCTTATTACAAGGTGATTCAGTGCACAATTCTGAATTGTGTGAGTGGATGTTAAGTTTAAATTATGTTTCAGTAGATAATAATATGATAACAGGGAATGAGCACTGTAATGTAAGATGTGTTGAGACACCTCCTCCCCTATATCCCTCACGTAAGATTTACCCAGTAATTTTTAAATAATATTTTAGTTAATAAGGTTAAATACATAAGCGTTAGAAGCATAGGAAGGAAAAGACATTGTTACTAAATACGGGTTTTCACTATAATCGTTGGTGTGTTTGTTAGTGATGGTATAACTTCAGTACAACTAAGCCCATTGTAGTCATATTCAATATACTTCTTTTGTTGAGACGATGGTTCATAGCTAGGATTCGATAGATGGCGCTGTAGTTAAATTATTAACAAATTCTATATTTATGGACCCAAATGACACGTATTTTATGTTTCCACAAAAGAAAGTCCGAAGTCAATTTGGATTGGAGCTCACCGCGCAGAATACCGGTAAGGTAAATAATATAATTCGTGGATATTTCTTTAAAAAGGCATTGTCCTAAGTATTGTATAGTCCACGAAGTTTATACCAAACTTCACGGAAACTTAATTAATCTGGTTTGGCGTAACTTCTAAATACAAAGTGTCTCAAACTTTAACAGGTTAGTTAAAACAATTTGGAAGGACGGTTTCTCAAACTATTATAACTATGAGTTATGGAATATGACAAAACCAGTTATACTGAGTAGCACAAAAGGCGATCTCAAGATAAAATGAAATGCTAACTAACACAATTAAACTTAGGTGAGTTCGTTCATGTGAATAATATTTAAAATATTATGATAAATATTAAATTATTATATACATACATATACATAAACACTCACGCCTGTTACCCAGAGGGGTAGGCAGAGACCACGGACTTCCATTTGGCACGATCCTGGCACACCTCTCTACGCATACACGCTCGGTGGTTAAGGGTACTCCTAATCTGGCCCATTTTCAATATATCGCCAATTTGGTCGATAAACCTTCGTCTAGGGCGTCCCTTTCCGACTCTGCCGTTCACTTCTGCAGCATAAATTTGCTTTGTCACTCTTTCTTCGTTCATTCTTTCTACATGACCAAACCACCGAAGCATTCCTTTCTTAATCCTGGTCACAACGTCATCTTGCAAACCACACTTTTCTCTTATCACACTATTTCTCACCTTGTCGTTCAGATTCAGCCCTAGCATACTCCTTAATGACCGCATTTCTACAGCATTTATTCTACTCTCATGCTTCTTCTGCCACACCCAGCTTTCACTACCATACATTAAAGTAGGGACTAACACAGCATTATGAATTGCCAAATTATAATGCTGTGTTAGTCCTTATGAATTAATTTATATCATGAATTATTATATATAAATTTAAATTTATTTTATATTTATAATATTAATAATATTTATCGTGTGATTTAAAATTATTATAACTGCTTCATTTAAATTGTTTTTATAAAATCGATTTTGTTATATCATTTATTACAGCCCATCAAAAGTCATAAATACACTAATAGTGCATAGAATTGCCATGCGGGGGGCTTGCAACCGCAGTTTTTAGTTTCTGGTATCGTTATTAGTAAGATGTTGCTGCCTATTTCCTGTGTATGTTCCTGTGTGCTCGTTTATTACTTTTATTATTTTGAAAATAGGAATAGTTACTATGAAAAATTGAAAAACTTTAGAACACAAGCAGTTTGATTAAATATGAGTATGCAAACGAGCATGCGGCTCACCTGATGGTAAGTGACTACCGCCGTCCGTGAACAACCGCAACCGCAATTGCAGATGCGTTGCCGGTCTTTTAGAAAGGAGTAGGCTCTTTTCTTGAAGGTCCCTAAGTCGTATCGGTCCAGAAAAATCGCTGGTGGTAATCGATTCCACAAGGAAGTTGTGCGAGGAAGAACACTTCTTCTAAATCGCACAGTGGTGGACCGCCAATCATCCAGGTGGTATAGATGGTATCGCGAGTTTTATCGCAATGTGCGATGGTGAAATTGAGCGGCTGGAATTAGTCCGAACAATTCCTCAGAGCACTCCCCGTAGTAGATGCGATAAAATACGCAAAGAGATGCAACATCTTTACGCAGTGGCAGTGAGTCAAGCCGATCGGAAAGAACTCGGTCGTCGACGATTCGAACCGCTCTGCGCTGGATGCGGTCAAGTGGAAGGAGCTGGCACTGGGGAGCCCCTGTCCAGAGATGGGAACAGTATTCCATGTGGGACCGAACCTGCGCCTTGTAAAGTTGCAAGCGGTGTATCGGCATGAAATACTGTCCCGCTCTGCTGAGCACGCCAAGCTTCTTAGAGGCCAATTTGGCTTCTCTTCCAAATTACCACGAAACTGCACATCACTCGATATGTCGACACCGAGGATTCCAATACTGGCTGAAGCAACAAGGGGAGTGCCTTAAAACTGAGGAGATAAGACAAAGGGGTTCTTTTTAGCGGTAAACCCGCAAACTTGTGTCTTCTGGGGATTGAACTGGACTAGACTTAGTCGCCCCCAATCCGAGACTTTGTTCAGCAAAGACTCGACTTCAGAACAACTTTGTCCCGGTACTCGGCGACGCTTTCCCGAGAAATATTTGCACGGCCGGTATATAAGTCATCACCAGTGCTGTCGTCTGCATAGCAATGAATGTTACCAGTTTGCAACATATCATTGATATGCAGGAGAAACAGCGTTGGTGATAGCACGCATGGAACGCATGCTCTGATTACAAGCCTATCAACGCTGGTGCGTTGATAGGCTTGTAATCAGAGCATGCGCCGTCTACTACGACCTTGATGCTTCGATCAGCAAGGAAACTGGTGATCCAATTGCACAATTTCTCGGGAAGCCCATAGGAAGGGAGCTTCGAAAGAAGTGCTTTGTGCCAGACCCGATCGAAGGCCTTCGCTATGTCCAAACTAACGGCCAATGCCTACCACCACTCAAACTAACGGCCAATGCGTACCTCATGAGCTGGCAGTTTATAATAGACTCCATTATTTTGGAGAACAAGGAGGTGATGGCGATAGGCCTGTAGTTGGACGGGTCTGAGCGGTCGCCTTTTTTAGGGATCGGGTGAACCAAAGCTGTCTTCCATGAATTCGGGACTATGCCTTGGGAGTAGGAGTACCGGAAAAGACGCGTTAAAACCGGGGCCAACTCCGGAGCACACGTCTTCAGCACAATGGGAGGGACTCCATCAGGCCCACTCGACTTGCTGACGTCCAGGGAGAGGAGTACTTTGCGAACCGAGTGCTGTGTAAACCGCACGTCCGGCATGGAGCACCCAAACCGCGGGATAGTCGGCGGTGTGTTCCCCCCGTCATTCAGAGTCGAGTTGGACGCAAAGAGAGAGCCTAACAGATCGGCTTTCTCCTTTGCGGCATGGGCCAGTGAGTCGTCCTCTCTGTGCAGAGATGGAAGAGATGGCTGACAGAAGTTCCCTTGGACAGCCTTGGCAAGAAACCAGAATGCACGGGTTCCCGAAGGAAGGTGAACTAGCTTCTCGCCAATTCTGCCGATGTGCTCAGACCTTGCCTTGGCAATGACTCTTTTGAAGGACCTGGAGGCGGAATTATACTTCTTTTTAAGAGCGCTGGTGTTTACATCCCGAGACGTTGATGCGTCAGCGTGATGCTATTTTACAGGAGCGACCAAATCATGGCTGGGATCTGCCTTCGATGGGCACCACAGAGGATGGAATAAAAAACTCCATACCCTGAAGTACCACATCAGCAACAGAATCAGCAACAACGCTGAGATCTTCCGGCGAGAACCGGCCCCAAGGGTAGGATGCAAAAAAAGACCGCATCCTATCCTAATCGGCCAACCTATAGTGCCAAACACGGCGGTAGCCTGCAGAACCGCGACGTTACTGTGAGTGACATCACACTCCGGACAAGACAATGGTCCGATGAGCCCAAAGGAGCGTCGACGGAAATCTGATATCCGTCCGGATGAGAGGTCAGCAGAAGGTCCAACAGGGAAGGTTCATGATCTTCCACATTTGGAATCCGCGTAGGCGAAGTAACCAGCTGTGTAAGACCATATGCCAAAGCAAAGTCATAAACAGATCTCTCCGCATGATCGGTTGAACGTGAACCGAGCCATTCGGCGTCGTGGGCGTTAAAATCGTCAAGGATCACGATCTCTGCGGATGGGATCTGTAGCCATTTGGACGTGGTCGATGTTTCGGCATTATCGCTATGGGACCTATAGAGGCACCCGTAGACGCGGGGATGGTCGTCGCTGTCTACGCGCAGCCATAGGATGGACAGGTCCATACCTTCAAAACTGCCGAGGCATCGAAAACAGATGTCCTCTCTGACGTATACGCAAACTCCAGCCCGAGGCACAAAGGAGTGTTCTAATGTGTACCCCGGGTAGTCTCGGTTAAAAAGAGCAAGGCCGTCTCTAGATGGAAGTGGACAGCGTTAAGGTTGGAATTCAGTCCCCTGATGTTGCAAAACTTCACGGATAGCGTGACAGGGGTCGCCTTGGTCTTATTGCTCCGCTTGCCCCGAGCAGTATTAGTCAGTAGAATACGCGGGGCAGCCTGAGCACCCACGCTCAGGAGTGGAGTAGCTTGGTCGTGGATGCTCAGTGAGGGATTTTCCAGGGGTGCTGGTACCCTCCTGGGGTAGTCTTTCGTTTAATTCCGCTACCATGTTGATGGGGGAGGGGGGGGGGAGAATTGGGCCTCCAGCCACCTGCAGTCACCAAGCGAAACGCAGAGGTGAACCTCTACTTCACGCTGGTATTCTGTGAGGTCGTGTTGCCGACCCATCCGTGCGACAGCACAAGGTGCCGCGTGGGTCTACCACAGTTAACTGTCAATTTTCTATTATGTTTCATTAGGTCTAGGATACTACGTTTTATTTGTAATTATAATATTTTAATTGAAAAAATTGCAACGTTGTTTTTTTTCTGGTCGATTTCTTTTTTTACATTAAAATACTAGAATATTTCCCACGTCAAAGAAGTGTTATACAAATATAAAACTTTAGGAATTAATTCGTCTTGTTTATATAAGAAGCATTTTACACAAAAAGTACATGATCAAACAATAAGGAGCACGAATAATAATTATTGAAGGTTATACAAATATTTGTCCTAGAAAAAGAATTTTTGCAGGGTGTGACTCCTCGAGTTAAAGACATTTACAACTTGAAATTTCTATAAATACAGTAAAAGCTCTTTATTCGCGGGGTATATGTTCCGTAAATATGCCGCGAATACAGAAACCGTGAATATGGAATGGTAATTTATATGGGATTATATTCGATTGAAACTGTCATTTTCAATCTACTGCAAGGTTCCATCCCAATTAGATCGCGTGTGTATTATACCTGAGTATTAAAAATATGTGTGATCAAATGCAAACATTTGCATTTCATAAATAAATGATCCACAAACATTTTTTTCATGTATAATACTAAAATCAAATTTCAACTCTCTAATTGCAAAAATACAATTTAACGTATAATGAAAAAATACCATTTTATACTTTAAAAAAATAGAAGCCGATTTTAATGTTGACTTTGGACGGAGCAGTAGAACAGTGGCAATCTGCAATCAAATAATCAAAGCTCTTTTTGTAAAAAAAAATTGTTTCGAGATCCAATTTGCCGAGAATGCAATCAGTAGAAAAGATTAACAAAAACACAAAAAGCAAAAAATCTTCTAAAGCGATCTAATACTTTTGCATCTTTTGATCTAATACCTGATCTAATCTTATATACTTTTCATTCCAGTCAAGCGATCGGAGAAAATAATATGGCTAATTATCAAACGTTAGAATAGAACAAAATAAAATATTTTGTTATCAATATACTTATGTACTATATATATACTAAAATTTTGGCTTCTGCTCAGTGCCAGTGAAAAAGGGCTCAATAAATCGAAGTTTTCGTATTCGCTAAAGGGGCGATTGTGAATAAGAGTACAAGCGAGGGTTGTGAGGTCCGTATCTATGAGAGGTACGGAACAGTGCTGGATAGACGACGCAATTGTCCACATGTATGTACTTAGTACTCGTACATCCCACTATTGCACCACATCACTACCTTGCTTTATCTGTCCGTCATATTCCACTATTGGTAAGATGGATATGGACCACTCTTTAGTCTTATTAATAATAAAATAGGTGAATTATTTTTTACCACGTCAACCTATTTCGATAATTATATTCGCCGACTTCAAAAGAACTTACTATTCAATTTTTTTGATTTTGATGATTTTGAATTTCATTTCATTTCAAAATCCACTGAGGCGTTAGTCTAAGCTTTAGTGCAAAGCGTTCGGCAAGGCGTTTGGCATACAAATCGCATAGCTGGCACTCAGGGTACTGCAAATAACACCGTACAACAAGTAACACCGCGACTGCGTACTTGGTCTAAGAGTCGTAAACGCGATTGCTGTTCATGATGTCCCGAGTTCGAATCCCGGGTCCGGCCAAAAACAATAATTAAATTAGTAATACTACCTCCACCAAAACAATCAGGCACATGACAGGTATGCAGTTTCGGCGCACCGATCCCGCCTCTGTCCCCGCACTCCATGACTCAACTCATGACTCATTTGTATACTAGCTCTCGGCCCTGATAATACATCTTTAACGCTTCAGATTTTCGTTGTTAGTTCAGTATTTTGTTAATTGTGTTGTTTTAATTATTGCCTAGGCTCATTGGTCTTGTAGGTATAAACGCGGCTGCTGATCATGTGTTCCCGGTTTCGAATTCCGGGTTGGGCCAAAAATCAGTTTGTGTTTTTGTGTTAAGAAAAATTCTGTAGCAGCCCGGAGTCAGTGAGAGAGTTTTTCATCATCGTGCCTCGAAAATCACGTAAAGCCGTTGGTTCTGCGCCTCATCTCTCTCCTGTCGTGTCGGAATACCGTCCCATTGGACTATGAGAGTCAGGGAATAGAGAGTGCTCCTGTATTTGCGAATACACTCGGGCACTATAATCCTGTTCTGCGCAGATGCTAGTCTACGTTGAGACTGGCCGCTGTGACCGAAATTCGGTCTGGAGTACATTATTATTATTATTAAATAACACCGTGTGTAATGACGCCACGCTGCACATTGCACTCCCTAAAACTTATTCACATAATTAGAACGCAATAGACAAATTACAGTAACATCGTGCCATTGTTGATATGTTTAGTTCATTTCTGTGAATGTCAAAGGACGTATTTGAATAAAGTTAAGAGGCTTCCATTTGCATATAGATTAAATCAATTATAACGAGACAACAGCTTAATAAAGGTGGCTGTACATACACAATGTGTACAACATATCCGTTTAATTATATATTATAACTAGCTGGCCTGGCTGACATTGTTCTGCTCTTTCCGGTAGGTCGCACGATGAGCTTAAATTTACTGGATCACAGCGCCACCTATCTGGTCGAAAGTGATTGCCTTTTTTGGTACTAAATATAAACTTAAAATAAGAGTATCATATATATTTTGACAGGTATATTTTGACCGGAGGCCCTTTTTCTGGTAAAGAGCCATTCCATCTTATTCCTCACGGGTGACAAATTTGCATTTTGATTCTTTATTGACGATAGATGTAGATGTCTATGAGTCACAGCAACCACTTACCATCAAGTGGACTGTGTGCTCGTTTGTCATCCTATCCTATAAAAAAACCCCACGGGATGATATGGGGTAGTGGATATTCTTACACCACCACTACTACGCTATACTTCAGTTTTATCAAAAATTTTTTTGTAACAACAAACTTTAAAGCCAACTGTACTTTACTACTTATTATATTGATTTTGATCTCGATATTGATATAGTCAGAAACTCGTGACTATAAGAAAAATTTGATGACTGAGCAATATCAAATTTTAGTACGCAGTTGGTACTATTTGGCACCTAATGTTAATTGTTTGTATCTTAATAAATAGGCGAACATACACATAAAATATGCCGACGAATCAAGAACCTCCTCCTTTTTTTGAAGTCAGTTGATAAGTCATGCGTAATAATCTCCCATCTGACTACTGTTGCGAACCACTCCTAGTTCAAGCATTTTTAGGTTAGCTTAAGTTGTCAGCGGTAATATTAATAGCGTTTATAAAGAAGACTGGCAATCTAGTATCGTAAATATTTAGCCTACCCACACTGGAGAATGATAGTGAACTCTTCTTTGTTTAATTAATGTACATTTCTTTCTTAATCTTAGACCATGTGTTTTTTTAAATTATTATTGAATGATAAGAGAAGCGCTGCGTGAATTTTTAGTGATGTCAAAACCATCCTCAACTTGTTGACACACACTCACGTACACATCTTTCGTCTTTCTTTAACAGCCCGTAAAAGGTCACTGCTGGATACACACACATACTCGTACATCTAACCATGTTGTTGGGTGCAAGCGTATGCGTGAGTGTGCTTACAATAAGTTAAGCATGGTTTTGGTTTAGTTTTAGCTTCGTTTAGATATCACTTCAAATGTACGCAGCGTTCTGTTCATCTCTATATATTAAAGCATACGTGAGGGTAATATGGTCATCGGGTAAATATGGATAGCATACTTTACTCTCTTTGATGATCTTACTCTCTTTGATGATTTTATATATTTGCGGTTTTGCCATGTGTGGCGGCGAAGAAACACCAAGACCTCAAGGCTTCCCTATGATGGCGGCATATCAACATGCAAAATACGATTTATAATGTCTAGGCTGGTGACATACAGCAGTGCAAAATGTAAGAGACATCTGGAACTGCGACTCTAAATGCGCCTGCCGAGCTTTGCGATTATGAAAAATCCATCCTACAAGGGGAGGTACCTATGTACAGCCGAGGACTGATAAAAACTAATCAAGAAGAATATGTAATCCGTAACAGAGAATGAAACGTATCTTGAATGGGCATTAGTCGTTAGTAACTTTTTTCAATTTAGAATAAAACAAACCTTCTGAATCGACCTAACGCGACTTAAAGCCACGTTTTCACACTCTATTCGGGGACGCATGTAGAAAACCGTCATAGTTAGCAATTCTTTTTCCGCCCATTTTATCCCTTAATAACATTATTCAAATTTAAATTCGTTGGAAGCGCCCCTACTAAACGTGACAGAATTACCAAAAATATTTTATCGAAACACTTTATTCACATCATTTCTACAATTTGTCTCGACATAAAATACATTTAGCTGTAAATAATAACTAATATATATATATATGCCGAAACACAACACAACAACAACATATATACAAACACCTGTAATGTGGAGCCATTTTACATGTTTTGTGCATAAATTGCACAAGTACAAATTAATAATTTGAAACCACTTTTTTTGAAAAATAACTACTTCTCTATATCGCTTTAGTTTTATAAAAAAACATCCAGGACACCTACCCCATATTCTGTTTAAATAAAACCTTTTTTTATCGTACATTTTCTTACTTTTATATGACCTATCAGTTTTTTCTACAAATGAGTCAATAAAACAAAGCAATAAAACGATTTCTATGCCAACAGAAGTCAGCCACCTCTTGGAGGCACGTACGTAGACGTGACTAAATATAAGTTTTTCTCAAGGTAAGTTCATACTTCGTGATGTAGGAAAAGTCTTTCTACTCGTATATCGATGTTGTTTGTTAACATATAACTCGTATCAACAAGGCTTTTAGTGATATAAATATTATAAAATAATATATACGTAAGCAGGAGAGCAAGTTGAACATCCGCTCTCACACTATTATTATTTTTAACAATTAACCTCCTGATGTATTTCCGAGATTTCCGACAAAAGAATTGGAGTCGTAAGCAGGAGAGCATGTTGAATATCCGCTCTCACACTATTATTATTTTTAACAATTAATCTTCTGATGTATTTCCGAGATTTCCAACACCAGAAGTGGAGTCGTAAGCAGGAGAGCAAGTTGAACATTCGCTCTTACAGTATTATTATTTTTAACAATTAACCTTGTGATGTATTTCCGAGATTGCCGACACATAAAATGTTTTTTATAACAATATTCTTTTTTTGAGCTCAACGAGTCAATGCTGCTCTCCGAGAATACGACATCACAAGGTTAGACTGGCGTGGCGGCTCGCCTGACTTAAACCCAATAGAGCACGCGTGTGATGCTCTTAAGCGCGCAATATAGTATACTTTTTTCGTGGGATAGTAGGCGTAGGCGCAAGCACACATATTTTGTATCGTTCTATTTGTTTTTAATTAAAATTATACTCGTAGTATTTATTGGAATTTATTTATTGCATAGAAATCGTTTTATTGCTTTGTTTTATTGACTCATTTGTAGAAAAAAGTGATAGGTCATACAAAAGTAAGAAAATGTACGATAAAAAAAGGTTTTATTTAAACAGAATATGTGAGGGTGTCCTGATGTTTTTATAAAACTAAAGCGATATAGAGAAGTAGTTATTTTTCAAAAAAAGTGGTTCCAAATTATTTACTTGTGCAATTTATGCACAAAACATGTAAAATGGCTCCACATTACAGGTGTTTGTATATATGATGTTGTTGTGTTGTGTTTTGGTATATATATATATATATATATATATATATATATATTAACAACTAATATATATATATATATATATATATATATAACAACTAATACTATATATATATATATATATATATATATATATATATATATTAGTTGTTATTTACAGCTAAATGTATTTTATGTCGAGACAAATTGTAGAAATGATGTGAATAAAGTGTTTCGATAAAATATTTTTGGTAATTCTGTCACGTTTAGTAGGGGCGCTTCCAACGAATTTAAATTTGAATAATGTTATTAAGGGATAAAATGGGCAGAATAAGAATTGCTAACTATGACGTTTTTACATGCGTACCCTTTTTTTTTTTTTTTTGCGGATGGAAATCATCAATGACGCTTTCGCGGGTGAGCGGAAGGAGGTCGACTTTACCGACTAAAAACCATCCGTGTTCCTTCAGTGCCCTTACGTTCCGGAGCCGCGGTATCTCTTTCGAACAGCCCGCAGCCCTGGCAGGCGTCGGCCTCAGGCCCCTTCACGCTGCTGACAGCTCTTGAGGCGCGCGCGTGAACAAAACGCGCCGTCGACACGGCCTGTCGTCGTTAGACGGACGGACGGCGAGCTACCCATTGCTCGCCGTCCACAGGTCCGCGCCTACGGTGGTCAGCCACGACGTAGCCCCGACGCCCGGGCGTCTTCGCGGCGCCGGGAAGGAAAGCTGTTTCCTTCCCGCCCGCCACCTCCGCTAGCATCACTGCTTCGCAGGGTGACGGCATCCCATTCCGTCTCGCCCGGACCATGGCTTCGACCAGGCCGGACGCGAGAGGTCGCCGCCGCCTATCGCCACATGAGTACACGGCGGTGCTCCGTCACAGGCACACACTCACGGTGTGCTCCACCGTGTCCTCCGGTCGATCTCGCAGGGAGCACCAGGCGTTTCCTCCCGCCTGATTCGGCAGGAACCTCCCGAACACCGTGTCCGGTGAGGACCTGCGTCAGGCGGAAGGTGAGGACACCGTATGTCTCCCCGCCACCAAAGAGGGTCTTATCGCCGCTATAGTGGCGCCAGCACGGGCTGCGACAGTCGCTCTCCATGTCGCGGCGAGATCGCCGAAGTCTGTTCCGCTGCGCGACAACCTGCCGCGGCAGCGTTTCCGGCATAGTGCCTCCGCGCCATTCGTGCGCGCGAGGACTATCGCCTCCAGATCCCAGCGGCAATCCAGCAGGAGGCTCGCCTGCGGGAGATCGTGCGGTAGCCGCGAACCATCTTTACGGCAACCATCTTTGGGCGTTGTTTAGTGGGGACGGCAAGCCGCGCCAAACCACGCGCCCACACCGGGGCCCCGTAAAGGCCATGACCTCACGATCCCGCGTAGAGCCTCCGAGGAGGCGTTTGGCCCCAGGTTCGGCAGGAGCCGCCTGAAGGCAGCCCCGGTCCGTTCCAGTTTGGGAGCCAAACGTCGGAAGTGCTCAACGAAGTTCCATCGGCCGTCGAGGACGAGTCCTAGGTGCTTCAACGTCGACTCGACGCCGACGGATACCCTCCTACCATCACTGAGGATCCCAGTGGTGGCCTGTTCCGAGGACCATGGAAGTGCATGGCCTCGGACTTGTGCAGAGCCACCTCGAGACCCAGTTGCCGGATCCTCTCAACGACTATCGCAGCCCCGCGTGTCATAGCCCCGCCGCCTCGTACGACCCCCTGTGTTAGTACCAGCGTACATGCGTACCCTAATAGAGTGTGAAAACGTGGCTTTAAGTCGCGTTAGGTCGATTCAGAAGGTTTGTTTTATTCTAAATTGAAAAAAGTTACTAACGACTAATGCCCATTCAAAATATGTTTCATTCTCTGTTACGGATTACATATTCTTCTTGATTAGTTTTTATCAGTTCTCGGCTGTACATAGGTACCTCCCCTTGTAGGATGGATTTTTCATAATCGCAAAGCTCGGCAGGCGCATTTAGGGTCGCAGTTCCAGATGTCTCTTACATTTTGCACTGCTGTATGTCACCAGCCTAGACATTATAAATCGTATTTTGCATGTTGATATGCCGCCATCATAGGGAAGCCTTGAGGTCTTGGTGTTTCTTCGCCGCCACACATGGCAAAACCGCAAATATATAAAATCATCAAAGAGAGTAAAGTAAGCTATCCATATTAACCCGATGACCATATTACCCTCACGTATGCTTTAATATATAGAGATGAACGGAACGCTGCGTACATTTGAAGTGATATCTAAACGAAGTGTGCAAGGTTTGCTTAATCAAGGGAGAGATCCGACGCAAATACCGTCCTACTCACCTCGCTTAACTGCGGAGCCCAAGATAATTTTTTTTCCAAGTAACACCTAGATTTTTAACGGTGTCACTATATGGCACAGGCGTCCCATCAAAAACAATACCAGGAAGGGAAGAAAAATCTATAAAGGTAACCAATTTTTGACTGCCTATAATTATTGCTTTTGTTTTTGATGGATTTACTTTAAGACCATATGACTTACTCCAATCCACAATTAGGTCAAGATCTTTGTTTAATAAGCCTATAGTATTGGGTAAATCCATCAATTTGGCATGCACATATACTTGGAGATCATCTGAATACTGGTGGTAACGAGAAGATAATTGGAGCGTGATCGAACTTATGAAGATTGAAAAGAGGAGAGGAGACAACTCGCCACCTTGCGGTACACCGGCATTAATCGTACACCAGTTGGAAAACGATTCGTCTACACGTGTCGGTTTTCGGCCACCAAACAAGTAACTATGAAACCAGTCAATCACTTCAGGAGATATGTTAAGAGAAGCTAAGATAGCTAACAGTAGATCGAAATCCACATTGATAAATGCATTGCTAAAGTCAAGTAAGGTCAACACTGTTACGTGTTGTTTATCCATACTAAGACGAATATCCTCTGTAATCTTGAATAAGGCAGTAGTCGTACTATGACCAGCACGGAAACCGGATTGGAAAGAATTGAAAAGACTCCACCTAGATAGGTAGAGGCTCAATTGTCGATGAACTATACGCTCAAAAACTTTTGAAAGGAATGGAATTATTGATATGGGGCGGTATTCAGAGAAACTGAAGGGATTTGCTTTTTTTGGGTATAGTAGTAATCTGGGCTTCTTTCCAGGAAGAGGGGGAAATTTCCGGACGAAATGGAATAATTAAAGGTGGATTTTATAACAGGAGTCAAGACATCGATAATATGGATAATCATTTTACGACTAATGCGGTCTGTACCAATGGCATCAGAATTGACCTCAACAATGCTTTTCTTAACATCACTATCATTTCTAAAAATAAATGCAGGATTGTCTGATTTGGGTAAAGCTGAAATTTGTGTTTTAGTTTGTATTTTTGTGACATCATCTATGGTGCAACAAGAAGAGAAATGCTGATTCAGTTGGTTTAAGTCAATATTTTTGGGGCTACTCTTTTGACTCGCTTTCCCAACTCCAAGAGACTTAAGAAATTTCCATACTCTGCCGGAATCATCTTCATCGAGTATAGATTTATGAATATAGCGTCGTTGTTTATCTCTACACAACCTGTTGCAGTGATTCCGAATATTTTTATATTTATCTCTATTCGTATCAGAGTTATCAAATTTATACCTAGCCTTAGCAAGATTTTTATTTCGCTGCAAATTTTTCATCTCCTGAGTAGGCAAATGCTTAATCTGGACCAGCCGAATTGGAGCATGAACGTCGTAGAGTTTTGTTAAAAGAGAATTAAAGCTATCGACCCTTTCGTCAATATTAGCTCCAGTAAGAACAACATTCCACTCGATCATCGCAGCATCATCTCTCAGACGATCTAAATCCATACCATCAATATTACGCAGCAGAAGAATTCTCGATTTAGGTTTAGGTGGTCGTAATTTGTATGATAAGTAAATCAAGTCCTGATATGAAAATGCATCAGCAGGACACTGACCATGTTTAAGAACATGATCAATGGAAGAAACAAGAATAAAGTCCAGAAGAGATGGGGAACAATTTGGAAAAAAGAGAGCAGCAGAAAGAGGGAGAATATGTAAGTTAGCTGCTTCAGCTATAGATTTCAATCGAAAGGAGCGCGAGTCGCTTTTTAGAAGGCACGTGTTAAAATCACCCATGATGATAGAGTGCTGATACAGTGAAATATATTTGTCTAAGAGGCTTTAAAACGTAGAAAAGTAGTCAACTGTAAGGCTAGGATTGTAAAACACGCCAAGTAGTAGCTTGGAACCAGAAAAAAAAACTTCAATAGTTAAATGTTCAGCTCCTGAAGTGCCCTGGTCAGTTGACATACTTATGTTTGTAAATGGTAAATGTGAGCGTAGGTAGATAGCAACACTTCCACCAACCCGAGTAATACGATCATTCCTTATTAGTTGAAAGCCTGGAAGAGCATATGATGTGGAGGACAAACAAGGCTTAAGCCAAGATTCGGATATCAAAATAGCATGTATGTTTTTGTTATCAAATGAGGAGAGCATGTCTGGATAATGTGCTGGAATACTCTGGGCATTAATATGGATAATGTTGAAATTTTTCAGTAGATCTGAGAAGTGCGAATCTAAAAAATCTATACAAAATATAAATTACTTTAATAAATAAAATGGGATATAAATAATAAAAACAAGCACAACGAACACTACATTTGAACAGCAAACTAAAGTCTAATTTAATAATTATCTTATTTCTTAACCACTCGCCTTGAACAGGGAAGAAGTAATCCAGTCACCGGGCTTTTAGCCGCCTGTACAGAACTTTGAACCTGCAATGTTGCTGTATGTGCTGATTTTGACCCTCCGGGAATGCTCTCAAGCTCGCGCAAACATTCCACTTGGTGATGGGTCCCATCCGTGCCAATGATGTAAATGTATCCATCGCGTGTCCAACACTTAGTGATTCCAAACCGCTTCCGAGCCTCCAGAAATACAGCATGCCGAGCCTTTGTCAAAAACTCAGACTGAGTAATGCCAGTGCCTTTGAATTTAGTTTTCGCAAACCACACTCTGTTACGGACTGCCAGTTCAGCGAACTTCACAACAACAGGCCTGGGTCTGTTGTCAGCAGGACGGCCCAGGCGATAACTGGCCTTGATGCTGGAACTAGAAAAATTTGACAGGTCCAAGTGCTCAGCAACCAATGAAGTGACGCGCGCAGTAAGCTCCTCCGTCTTAGCCTCTAAGTATGCCATGCAAGAGTAGCATCTTCCGCCTTCTCCGCATTTCCTGGCGATCCATTTTCAGCCTTAAAAACTCCATTTGCTGCTGCAAAGTATTTAATGCGGCCACAATTAAAACTTTAAATTTCTGGTATTGTTTTTGATGGGACACCTGTGCCATATAGTGACACCATTAAAAATCTAGGTGTTACTTTGACAAATTTTTATCTTGGGCTCCGCAGGTAAGCGGGGTGAGTAGGACGGTGTTTGCGTCGGATTTCTCCGTAGATTAAGCAATTTCCTACCCATTCCAACCAAAATTGCGCTTGCACAATCACTTTTTTTACCGATTCTCGATTATGCTGGCACGTGTTATCTCAATTTAAATGAGGAGTTGCTTACTAAACTTAAGCGCATTCAGAACCTTTGCATACGGTTCATATTTGGACTTCAAAAATATGACCAGGTCTCCGAATATCGCGAAAAACTCAATTGGCTTCAGATCCGTCTTCGCAGGAATACTCAAATTCTTTCTTTTATACTGTATTCTATTCAATCCCACTTCCCCTACTTACCTTAAAGAGCGGTTTTAGTTTCTTGGTGACACTCATTGTCGCTCTCTTCGCTCTGATAAGAACCTCACCCTAAAAATTCCATCTCATAACACTTCCTTCTATTCTAAATCCTTTTCTATTGAAGCTGTTAGGCTCTGTAACTCCATACCGCTGCACATTAGAAGTGCGCAGTCTATTGAAAAGTTTAAAAAACTTGTCAAAGCGCACTTCTTTCCTCCTTAAATAGTCATTCCTCTAAAAAATTACTACCTACTCATTTTTCCTGTTTTTTTTTATTAGTGATCGATGCTTACTTGTTGAATCCTTTCTGCTCTCGTATATGTGTGTCTGTATTTTTGTATTTAAAATTTATTTATTTATTATCGTATGTATGTATTTATCGATTATATAATTATATGTATGTCGTGTGTATTTTCCAACAACCTACGTACACCCTTACCCTTTCTCACAAGTCACATTATGCTCTACAATGGTTGCCTGGTAGAGATCACTTCTAAGCGATAAGGCCGCCAATTGTACCTTTAAATAAGTTTTTTTTTTCTCTCATATGTATATGGGGTGTACAATAAAGTATATTTCATTCATTCATTCGTTCATTCATTCATTCATAGTACTTTAAAACAACATATTGACATTTGAATACGCCAAGTCTATTTTGAAATAATAGAATTATTTTACAAAGTTAAAAGCAAACTTACAGCCTATACACAGGGTTACTGGGAACTCTACAACTACCTGGCAGGACGTGATAGGGGATTCAAAATGCTACAAATTTGACCCCTCATATGTATGGCCGAAAATGAACAGGTCTTGAGATATACAGATTTTAAAGATTTTTCAATAATCACCCATAATTTCGTATTAAATTCTAAATAAAAATATAACCTTTTTTTTGTACGCTTTCTTTTTAGTTTATTTATTTTCTTGAAACTTCAACCAAGCGAATACAATCATAAAATCATAAAAATATTCAAAATAAAAAATTATGGGTCTTAATATATTTTTTTCTTTTTTTTTTACACTTTGTGTATCATAAAATGTTACGTACTTCAAAAAATTACTATAATATGAGCCTTAAAAATATATAAAAATATATGCCCATTTAATCAGCTATCCAAAAAAGTAATAATATCTCGGTGAAGTCAATGAATAATAATAATAAAAGGGTCTTTTACTTAACGCAGGTAGAGAACGGCAAAAAATTGCTCTTAGGAACGAACTTGAACACTTTTTGTCACTTGGCGTTTGATTGGTTGTTGACAACTATTAAGAAAGCAGACGGCCATTTTAAATTGAGTCGTAGCGACACTCGTTAGTTAGCAGGGTGATGCAACTCTGTATGAAGCCCGAGAAACTTGCACACAATCATAATTTTATCTATGTGTGGGGTGGGCGTGTAAAATTAAAGCGAGAAAAAGATATCGCCTTTTCATACTTTCGCGTTGTTTCAGATTGCCATTTTAAAAATTAGATACAAATATACATAACTATTTTATCGGAAGAAACTGAAATTTTTTAATTCTATGCTATATTTTTTCTTTTGTTTGCACCTTACAGTAATTATATACATATTACTTTGAGGTTTCCACAATTAATTGACCTACTAATTGATTAAAATTAAATTATTAAATATTAGCAGAATTCTATCAAGCGAAGCCATGAACTAAAAGAAGAAAAAAATGACATTTGTTTGTCAACGTCTTTCATACTGAAAATATTTTCTGAAATTGGTTCAAATTTATTTAATTATTTAGATTTTAATATTTGGTATTGCGTTTTGCTTTAATTCAGTTATTATCGGTTCAGAATACTTCATTTTCGTTTGTAGGCAATTCTTCGCGATTGTGTGTGTAAAGATTTTTTGTGAGATACTGACTCTGTATGAGATATTGACTATAAATTAATTTATTATTTAAAAAATTATGCAAACAAAAAGCACAAAATCATCCGATCACTTTCTGCAGGTTTCTACAATAAAAGAAGAAAACTTTGATAATATTGTGGTAAGTATTTAAGCATTTTGAATTTATTCATCGTTATTTGTAGGGATTATTACTATATTAACTCGAATTTTATCTGTTTCAGATCATGTATTTGGGCTGATTTAAGTTTTCGACATGAGAATTTTGCTGATTTAAATTTACGTTAATGTTCTGTGAAGAATAGCTATCACGATAACATATGTTATAAATCAATATTACGCGTGGAAATATTATCTGCAAAAGCAATAAAAAACATAAATAATAATATACAGGGTATTTTTGAAACGCTCCCGAAAACGAAGACAGACGACAGTACTAACTATATCTTAGATGATGGGTGAAATATAAAATCGATCCTGATGAAAAAAAAATCATTTTTTCACAACGTTTTATTAGCTTTATTCACGCTCCATCGTGTTAGTATAAATCATCGTGTTAAATAAAACGTTAATTTCATTAAAATAAAACATGAAAATACTTAAACATAAAAAGCAGTGGAATTACTGAATTACAATCAGCTGACTAGGGGTCAATGTACGCGCGAACGCCGAATTCGCGCGGCCCGTAACTAGCGATGGTACCACAATACCTAATAATTTACAACACTTGTCTAAATACCTAACTTATCTACTTAACCTACTAATTTGCCACTGTGCTTGTCTCCACGTAGCCACTTTAATTCGAATTCACAGGTTAAATAAACCAAATAACTGGTTCGATTCCGCTAATGAAAAAATACTTAAATAAAATGTTAACAAGGTTAGAGTCATGCTTTTTATCCATTGTGTAGGTATATTTTTATTCTGATGTATTCAGTTATGTACCTTTTCAGATCAGTTCAGTACTAAGTTATTTAAAAAAATAGGTTAAATAAACCAAATAACTGGTTCGATTCCCCGCTAATGAAAAAAAAAAACTTAAATAAAATGTTAAAAAGGTTAGAGTCATGCTTTTTTATCCATTATGTAGGTATGTTTATTATTCTGATGTATTCAGTTATGTACCTTTTCAGATCAGTTCAGTACTAAGTAATTTAAAAAATTAGGTATGAAACGGCACCGATCCTCCGTGGCCTTATGAGATTCTCCAGGCACATTAATATGTTGCCGTATTCACGAGCACTATAAACGTACGCGTTAGGCATTATTAAAACAAAAAAGAAACACAAAACGTAACAACAAGAATAACACGTAATAACAAGTACGTAATACCAAGTAATAACAATAAGAATTTAATAAACAAAACCAATGAACTGTCGCTCGCGCATGCGTGTCCAAAGTCAGCGCGGAACTGTCTCAAAACTAAAATTAATAGTGAATCCTGCCAAAACTGAAGCCTACTGCGTCCTAACTAACGTCCTTGCGGTAAACACTTTGAACATTCCCACAGACCGTCAAATGTTATGACATTGCCAACTTTTATTTTATAAGTTTAGTTTCCATTATGATCCCTACGACTAGTCTTTCATATGGAATTTAGAAGTTATAGTTGTAATTTTTTAATACAATTAGACAATCAATTGTACCTGACGAAACAAGCAGTTCGTTACTACAAAATGATATTGAAATTAATAAACGTACTTACTTGGGTTTGGTTATCTTTGATTTTGCAAGAAAATAGAAATAAAATGGTATTGAATAATTTAATAGTTAAAATCAATTGCAATTATGATCGACAGTTAATTAATCTAAAAATAATTATTTTACTTTACTTTTATTGACTTTCCGTTTTAATCCTTCCAATACTTTGATTTGAAAACAGGTACGTCAAAACTATTACAAATTACTTGCAAGTTTTATTGTAATTGCCGCCTCTAATTCTTATGTCGCTTGCAAACAAATCTTAGTAGGTAAATTTGGGGAATTTATATGTTGGCGCTGACGCGAGGTGACACACAGTCGGCCGGGTGGCGGCAGCGCGTGAGTACAAAGGGGCGCGACGGGGAATGCTCGCCAGTATTGTTGTGCGCGCACGCTATTGGTTCCTCATTCTTGCCGCGCTTTGAAAAGCGATGTTTCCCAATATACAGTCGCACACACAGCTTTCTATGCACGACGCGCGACGATGTTTTTAAAAGGAAGGAAAGAAAATTATTTATATCTATTGTTTTATGACTGAACTAGTGAACGAAAAGGTAAATAGAAGGTGAATGGGAAAATTGTGCAGTAAAGTTAAATGTATTGAGGAAGAATACCGAAAAAATTACCATGTGGTCAACCTGATGACGGAAACATTTATCATTCGCATTGATGATGATGATTCTGATGAAGTAGCATCCAGTAACATAACACACCATCGACATCCGGCTTCCATGTTCCATGTTCTAACGGTATAATGGACGGCGTGTCACCCTTAACAAGTTTTCTTGTTACAAACTACTTTATTTTACGATTGAAATAAAAATAATGCTCAAGCATACATTATCCATTTTAATTTCAACCTCTTCCAAAGTTCTAAAGCTAGTAAAGTAACTATTATGATTCTACAATAAAACCATTAATTACTATTATAATATTATAAAACAACAGCCTAGTACCATGTAGTACTTTAGAACGACTGTACCCATGCGCAGACACACCCCTCCACTGTCGCTCAGCGTCGTGACGGGACCTGTACGGAGCTAGATAAAGAGTTTGGCTTCGACGCGGATATTGACCCTAGTCAGCTGATTTTATGATTTATTTATTTTAAATTCCTGCTGGTTTAATATTTAAGTATTTTCATGATTCTTTTTAATGAAATTAATGTTTTATTTAACTATATCAACACGATGGAGCGTGAATGAAGCTAATAAAACGTTGTGAAAAGATGATTTTTTTTTCATCAGGATCGATTTTATATTTCACCCATCATCTAAGATATAGTTAGTACTGTCGTCTGTCTTCGTTTTCGGGAGCGTTTCAAAAATACCCTGTATAGCGTATAAAACAATATCTTCCAAAAA
The DNA here is from genome assembly GCA_029286625.1 of Parnassius orleans. NCBI lineage: Eukaryota > Metazoa > Arthropoda > Insecta > Lepidoptera > Papilionidae > Parnassius > Parnassius orleans. Next base: position 193,411 of record JAGSMP010000448.1, on the reverse strand, counting down.
ATAACATTACATAACTATACCTATTTTTAGTTTTATTTTATCCCACATACTCCTCTAAAGTAAATTCGAGTAATTTTGGTGCAACCTCTCAAATGTATGGAATTTACCCATAGGTTTAATGAGGCTTGAGCCAAAATTACTCGAATATGCCTTAAATAAAAAGTTCAAAGTTACACAATACAAAGGGTTGAAATTCCCGCTAAAAAAGTTTTATATGGGCGCCCACCGAGGCGCTTTTCGTGTACATTCATAAACACGTGTTTCCTTTTTTTTAGTATGAAGTTGGCGTTCTTCTCTTGGTAGAGAGTAATTGTGTTCTGTGTTAGTTAGTTTCGACTATCGCTGCGCAAGCACGTGTTTAAACTTCCTTCTAATAAACTCTCATCGCGTTAATTCATTTGTTATTGTTTTCAGTCGTTACCGTTATTGTTATTATTGCTGTTACCATTATCTGTTACTAACTGTTCATTGTTACTGTTTTTGTGCGTCGAAGTTGAAATGGCGTCATATTCTAATAAAGGATATGCCTACATCATGTACTGTTATGGTTTTGCTGACGGCAACGCTGCTGGGGCTCGTAGAGAATATCAACGTCGCTTTCCTGATCGCCGGCTTCCACACGTTCCTGTCTTCGGAGTTACCTATCGATAATTAAGTGAAAGCGGCACTATTCACAGAAATCAAGTGGATACTGGCAGACCACGACGTTTTACGGCTGACGATGAAGAAACAATTATGCAACATTTTATTGACGACCCTAACGTCTCAACGAACATTGTAGCACGCCGGCTCGGTCTGTCCCGGTGGAAGGTATGGTCGGTGGTGCACCTGTTAGGCTGACATTCGTACCATTACCAACCGGTATAAACGCTGTACGAGGGTGATCCAACGAATAGACGCCAGTTTTGTTGTTTCATGCTGAACGCCGACGCAGACGAAAAAAAATTTTTAAGACACATTCTATAGACGGATGAGTCCAAATTTGACCGAGATGGTATTACAAAATACCATTATCTTCATTACTGAGCACTGAAAGTGGAGAGAAGTCCAAAAAAACTTAAAGAAACAGCGTCACAGCGCAGGTTTTCTTTGAATGTGTGGGTGGGTATTGTAAATGACAAACTTATTGGGCCTTATTTTAATGCCACAAAATTTAAACGGGAAAATTTACGAAAATTTTTTGCGAAATGATTTGGAAAACTTATTAGTAGATGTTCTGATGAATGGCTGTCCAGCTCACTTCAGGTTATATGTACGAGAGTGGCTAAATAGCCAATACCCAAACAGATGGATTGGGAGGAGAGGGCCAATTCCGTGGCCTGCACGAAATCCTGATCTGACGCCATTAGACTTCTACGTTTGGGGTCACATGAAGGACTTAGTCTACGTGACACTAGTGAATTCTCTTGAAGAACTTCGAAGGCGTATCTTAAATGCCATTAGTTTAATTGATTCTACGTTATGAATAAATATCTTCACTGGGATATTATTACCTTTTTGGATAGCTGATTAAATGGGCATGTTTTTAAAATATTTTTATGTCTCATGTCATAGTAATTTTTTGAAGTACGTAACATTTTATGATACATATGTAAAGTGTAAAAAAAAGAAAAAAATAATTTATTAAGACCCATAATTTTTTTATTCTGAATACTTTTAGTACTTTTTATGATAGTATAAGCTTAAAGAAAATAAATAAACTTAAAAGAAAGCATACAAAAAAATGCTTTTATTTTTATTTAGAATTTAATACGAAATTCTGGGTGGTTATTGAAAAGTCTTTAAAATCCGACCTGTTCATTTTCGGCCATACATATGGGGAATAAAATTTGTAGCATTTTGACTCCCCTATCACACCCTGCCAGGAAGTTGTCGAGTTCCCAGTAACCCTGTACCTATATGTCCCTTTGCAAAGCGCAGACCTCCTCAAATTTCTGAGAGGCTTATGGAGCGCTAAATCCGCCGCCCTGCTGCAGTACGTATTGGCGGACTTCACATGTCCGCCAATACGCACTGGAGTGTGATAAATAAATAAATGTATAGATAAATAAATATATAAATTAAAAGAAAATATTTTATTCCTCAGACATGCGGGTTTCTTCACGATGTTTTCCATCGCCGCCAATCACGCTGTTAACCAGAACTCAAAATTGCAATTAACAATTTTATTGGTGCTGGCGGGGAACGAACTCAAGTTGCTCGCGTACTAAGAAATTTACGGTGAGCGGCTAGCCATCGAGCTACTACGGCTCTATCTGTCTGTCCAACTTTCATAAAGAACTAGATATTATTAAGTATAATATAATTATTTTAATTTTTAGTAATTCTGTACTGTATTGTCTTTTTGTTGTTGTTGGTAAGTTATATGGGTGCAATGTGCCTGAAATAAAGAGAATTTATTTTTTATTTCTTTTTAAAAACTTTTCTTGACGACTTATTCACTTTTACAACGTGATCATTTGCCGTGCGATGGGGACGTAAGAGAATCCGTTCCGTGGGTGTGGTAAGAGACGACTATAGGATACCAAAAAGATGTTTATGGCCACCGATACATGGTGGTATAATAATCTCGTGTACGCCAGGCGAAAATGCCCAGACCGGTAGACGAGCAGCAACGTTAAAGGTGCGAGACGTCTTTCGCGTTATCAACAGAGTCGTCAGGCCATAAATGTCAATAACAATAGAAATGTGCCACCGTTGTGCGCCACTCGCTACCTGAGTCCGCCTTATCGCGGCGGACAAAGCTTTTTTTCATTTCTATTTCTCACTTCGATCTCGACAGTTGTCCATAATGGAAAATTTAATCTCTAACGTGGATTTCAAAAAATTAAAAGGTGATATTAACGTGCAAATTCGAATAGTTTATCCACAATATTTTTTTGTTTTTAAATGAATTGAAAAGTGATCCCGAAAAAATATCCCAGCTTAATATAATTATATTTTGACATAATTTGAATGGTTAAAAAAATCCATTCATTAAATAGACTACCTGCTGTTACGCACATCATTATGACGCTCCATAAGCCGAATGAGTGCGAGCAAGATTGACTGATTACAATGATTTATTGCCCGACGACTCAGTTCATAACTCGGGCATAATCTATACGTCTACCAAGCGTGACAGTTAAGACAAAGCCTGCCTATAACGGGAGAGTCTCATGTCCAGCTGTGAAATTTTACGGGCTGATGATGATAAAGAAGAAGGCCATAAAATATGTTTCACATAACTATGCTCGCTTTGCAACTTGTAAATACTGAAACTCTAGACAACTTTCAACAAATGTATCCATCATTTTTACACACACACCTACACACACTCATACATATTGTAGACTCACACTCACAAAAACATACACAAAGCATATTCATATACTCACCGTTACACAAACTACTCATTCGTTTCTCACACCCACAGGAACTTAAACTGTTAATGGTCCAGCTATACCCAAATATATTTCATTTAATAATATCTACACAATTTAATGACCCCTATTACAATTTATTGACTTTAAATATAAAATTAAGCAAAACCTACATAATATCTGTATATAGCTTACATTTATATATCGTGAAGGGGTGGCTCACTACACTCGATACAGGCATTAGACAAAATTGAGATAGCACATGCAGTTGAATGCGAAGGAAGTGATCTTGAGGGGCGCATACGTATTAATAAAAATGATTTTACTATTGTAGCTCTAAACATTGTTAGTATATATAAAAACTTTTACGATTTTATACTAACCCTATCAACTTTATCATTTGAAACTGATATGATTACTTTTACAGAATGTAGGCTAAACCAAAACAAACCTCTCCCGCAACTAAACAATTACGAAGTCTACTGTACAACATGCCAATTGAACCAAAATGACGGTGTGGTTGTTTATATAAAAAAATCTCTAAAACACAAAGTAAAAGAAGTAACATTACAGCAAGCATCATCCCTGCAGGTAAATGTTCTAAATAACACCGTATTATGCATTTATCGGTCTCCATCGCATCCAAATGCTGAAAACTTTGTAAATTCATTAGACTCTCATCTCGAGTCACTTCTTTCTCATAGTAGTATTATAATAGCAGGTGATATTAATATAAACATTAGGCCTCAAATTACGGAACGACCACAAGAACACAAAAACAGAATGTCTAAGCTTGCAAACTATGGTATATTAGCCGGCTATACTCTACCTACAAGAGAGCAAAACTATTGAGATCACTTTATGCTAAAAATAAATAAATCTAAATATTAGGTCCTTACATATGAAATTAGCGTTTTGTCGTGACCACTTTGATCTGAAATATCTCCTATTTGGTTTAGAATTCCAAATTTAAATTTATAAATTCATTTAGCTGGTACATTTGAGTTTTGAAAAAAGTCATTCATTTGTTTTTTCCCTCATTATTTTATTCTTTGGCGTCGCTTATTACCGCACAATGGAAAACATGAAATATCGGTATATTTACGAGTACGAGTTCTACCGTGGCACCAGTGCTAAAGAAACAGCTCGAAGGATTAATGATGTGTACGGCGCTGGTGTGGCAAAAGAAAGCACGGTACGTTTTTGGTTTCAACGTTTTCGTTCTGGAAATTTCGACCTTCAGAACCAACCCCGTGGACGGCCGGAGACCAAAGTGGAAAATGAAGAATTAAAGGCTATTATGGAAGTGGATACATCACAAAGCACTTCAGAGGTAGCTGCAGGCTTCGGGGTAAGTGATAAAACTGTATTAATCCACTTGAAGCAAATCGGGAAAGTAAAAAAACTTGAACGATGGGTACCTCATGAATTGAGTGAATCGAACTTGCAAACACGCGTCGACTGCCGTGTTACTTTGCTCAACCGACACAATAATGAAGGGATTTTAAATCGAATCATTACTTGTGATGATAAGTGGATACTGTACGATAATCGTAAGCGCTCGTCGCAATGGCTGAACCCTGGAAAACCAGCCAAATCCTACCCTAAACGAAAGTTGACTCAGAAAAAGTTACTTGTGAGCGTTTGGTAGACTAGTGCCGGAGTCGTTCACTACAGTTTTCTAAAATCTGGCCAAACGATTACGGCAGATATCTATTGTCAGCAACTGCAAACCATGAAGGAAGAACTAGCTGCTAAACAACCGAGATTGGTCAATCGCTCTAGGCCACTGCTGCTTCACGACAACGCAAGACCACACACTGCACAACAAACAACCACCAAGTTAGATGAGCTACAATTGGAATGTCTGCGACATCCACCGTACTCCCCGGACCTTGCTCCAACATATTACCATTTTTTCCGGAATTCGGAAAAATCCAAACCGCCTTCAAAGAGTTTATTGATTCTCGCCCCCATGGTTTTTTTAGTAAAGGGATCAATGAACTACCTATGAGATGGCAAAAGTGCATAGATAACAATGGTGCATACTTTGATTAATTAAATATATTTTACAAAAAAAAAATTACTTTATATTCCTCCCGTACAAAACGCCAATTTCATATGTAAGGACCTAATATAAAGCATCAATCGCAGTTATGCAGACTACCACTAATGATCATTCTACTACGCTCCTTTCTTTTTCTTAATTAAAAAACAGCTAAAATGTAATAAAACTGAACAAATGACAAATTTTGGAAATGCTTTAAAATACCTACAGACTAAAAACTTATCAGAATGATTATTTTGTGGCGATCCATTGGCTGTAATTAACAAATTAATAGATAAAATTACTGAAAGTCTTAAACTAAATACATCAGTAGCTACTATCCCATGCAGTAAAAGAATAATACAACCGTGGATATCTGCAGGAATCTTACGCTGTTTAAGAAACAGAAATAACCTTCAAAAAACTTAGGAAAAGACCCACATAATGCCATTCTTCGCCTTACATACCGGCGATACAGGAATTAATGTCACAATTTAATAAAAAGAATGAAAAGACAATATGATAGAGAAAATATTATTAAATCTTTAAATAACAATAAATTATTATGGAAAAACATAAAAAATATTACTTACACTAATAAATCACGAAATACTAACACTGATCTACTCAATTTGAAATCATCGCCCACCGAATCTGCAAACTTCATAAATAGCTATTTCTTAATTATAAGAATGCAACTTGCCAATAAAATCCAGAACGTCAATGAGACACTTAGTAGACCTGTAGATACCAATCCGGTGCTATTACACTCCTTTGTTTTACTACATACGGACATAGACGAAGTTAAAAATATCATTTTAAGCTTAAAATCAAACAGCGCTCCAGGATGGGACAATATCCCCAATAACTTCAAGAAATTGGCAGTCAATGACTTGGCTCCTATTATATCCCACTTAACTAATCCATGTTTCGATACAGGGATATTCCCTGCACCATTAAAGCAGTCTATTATTACACCTGTATACAAGGGCGAAGACAGAGATGAAATTAGTAATTACAGACCAATTTCCGTTCTACCAGCAATATCTAAAATTCTGGAAAAGTTACTTAATATTAGATTACTCAACTACTTAAATTAATTTGATATATTAGCACCCACACAGATTGGCTTCAGACAAGGAAGATCGACAGAAGACGCAATTCTTAAATTAAACACATTTGTAACAGAACAACTCGACCACAGTAAAAAATGTTTGTCGGTCTTTCTTGATCTGAAGAAAGCATTCGATACCATTTCTGTCACTACGCTTGTGCTCAAGCTTGAAAAAGTTGGAATAAGAGGGACCCCGCTTGCTCTTTTCAAAAGCTACCTGTCGGAGAGAAAACAAAAGGTAAAGCTTCCTGGGTTCACTAGTGGGGATGCGGGGGTGTCATCATATGGTGTGCCACAGGATAGCGTTCTGGGGCCAACCTTATTTCTGATTTATATCAACGACCTGTGCAGTATGACCATACCAAATGCTAAAATCCTGTCGTACGCTGATGACACGGCTGTGGTTTATGCTGGTGAATCTTGGGAGGTTGTCAAGACTAGTGCTGAATGTGGTATACCTCGAGTCGTTCTGTAGTTGCAACAAAATCTCCTCACTCTAAATACAGCTAAGACAAATTTTATTTGTTTTAGCATTACCAACAACTCGCAACCACAGACTGACTTTTGCCTTAAAATTCATACATGTACTGAGATGCTAAAAACAAAGCTTGTGACTGCCCATCAATTGAAAAAGTCTCTCACACTAAATATCTCGGCGTCGTTGTAGATCAGAGGCTATCGTGGTACCCACACCTGGAGCATGTCATCAGTAGTACCCGAAAATTGATTTGGATATTCAAAACCCTAAGACACGTAATACCTGATAGTACTAAACAGTCGGACTCTCCCAGATATCTTCTAAACCAAATATACATATCCCTTGCATAATCTATCATAACGTATTGCATTCCGGTGTGGGGTGGAGCTGTAAAGACCCAATTTCTCAACTTGGAAAGAGCCCAACGAACCCTTATTAAGGTCATGTATTTAAAAAAAAGACGTTGTTCCACTGAAAAACTGTATCAAATAAGTGGTCTACTCTTAGTTAGACAATTATACGTTACTATGACAACCCTCAAAGCACACAAATACCTGCCCTTTGACCCATGCATCTTGAAAAAGCGGCGAAAAGATGTTGTGGCTGTGTCTTCTGGTATCAAAACAGTGTTTGCTAGTAGGCAATTTAGCTCACGTTTTGCATTCCTATATAACATAATAAATAGAGAATTAAACATATACGACAAAACGTACAAGGAGTGTAAAAACCTATACTAAAATGGGTACAGCCGAAAAGCTATGACGAAACTGAATTTCTGATGGACCGCATTTCATAATTAGCTGTTCTTTACAATATATAACATAAAAATACTTTCTCTACACACACACACACACACACACACACACACACACACACACACACACACACACACACACACACACACACACACACACACACACACACACACACACACACACACACACACACACACACACACACACACACACACACACACACACGCACATGCACACATATCTACTTTTGTAATTGTCAATTTTTGGTTGTTAGAATAGAGTAATTAGTTTTTGTCATTTTTGGTTTTTAATTTTTGGTTGTTAAAATAGAGTAATTGGTTTTTTGTATTTTAGGTTTTAAGTATAAAAAAATGTATGTTTAGATAAGGAAGAGCGGGGTTTCCAAACACAAGCATTACTTGCTTAAATGGAGACCCCAATCAACTATGTAATTAATTTAAGTTTTGTGAAGAAAAATATTTTTTTATTAAAATGAAAGATTTTTTAATGCTTAATAGCTAAAATCTCCAAAATACAAACAAAAATCAAGCAATCTGGACAGAAACCAACAAAGAAATAGCACTGCTTTACGTCGTCAGTTCTGTTCATCGTCATAATTATTTGTAACTTTTTTTTATAAAAACTCCATTCTAAGCTAAAAGCACTATGACAATTGTTTTCAATTAAAAGACGAATGGTGCCTAAAGCAGTTTCCGTGCATTTGTTGTTTCTGATTTAATAATACTATCTAAGTTAAAAAACGTACTAACGCTATATTTAATAGTTACGTCTAAATGTTTTAAGATGTTATCGTAATTAAAATTGTTGAAAACCTTATTATTATATCCTAAACACATAGCTTTCCATAAACATAACTATAAATTCTTGCTTGAGATACCATCGATATTAGACGGCCTTGATAATGAAACAAGAGTGAACCACGAAGATAATAATCATAGAATTATTACGTATAGAATACTAGTACGCGCACCGAAAGTGAAGCAAGTAAAACTAACGCGAAACCGCGTAAGTTCACTCAACGACGCGTCAGTGCGCAACGTCACGTCTTACGGAGAAGAGCTCGCGAAAAATTGTAAAAATGACCGTTTGTGTTGTAAAATATTGACACAACAGTGATGATAAACATAAAAAAAAGTGATGATATTACATTTCACAGGTAAGTTCATGTATTTAATTCATTATTAGTACGTAAAACTAAAAAAAATACATACCTAAGCCATCATAATACAAATGTTGCTAGTTGTGGGGAAAAAAATCACAATTTTCTTTTAAAAATATTTATTTTCTATTTGTGTTTAAAACGTTTATTCGCAACGCTCTGTGTAAAACTCAAATGTTTATATGTAGATACCTACTCCTCTAAGTATTAACATAATATTAACAATGGGTGCCTATTTAAAACTAATACGGAGTGATCAGCTGATCGCGATCCGTCGACGCCATTTTAACGCAACTATTATAGCAACAACTTTACGTGGTGAGCCATGCTGCAGCTATATTAGAAGTATAGTTGTAGTACGAATGGGTCGGCTCGACCGGGAAGGACCACGCTCTCACAGAATACCAGCGTAAAATAGCAGCTTAACACTGCTGTGTTTCGTATGGTGAGTGTAGAGAACCGGAACCCTTTTACTGGAAAGAGGCATTCCATCTTAGTCCTCACGGGTGACAACGCATCTGCATTTGATTCTTTATTGAAGATAGATGTAGATGTCTATGGGCCGCAACAACCACTTACCATCAGGTGGACTGTGTGCTCGTTTGTCACCCTATCCTATAAAAAAAAAAAACTAAATTTATTTTTATTGCTTTGTTCATTGACCAAGTCGACGTTTTAGAGTATAGAATAAAAACTTTTTTTATTTACTACATCAAGAGATTATTAATAAGAACGCCTTTACTAAGCAGATGTCACTTTACACCCAAATATAGTCTATTTTTAACCGACTCCCAAAAAGGAGAGGTTATCAATTATGTATGTACGCTGATTTCTAAGACGATTCTAGATCAATTCATATATACATGCTGTAATTTTAGTGGTTGTTTTCCCGTATTCCTGACTCAATGCAAATTATAATTTTAAAATGTTTAGGTATATAATGACAATATTGATAATTATTTACAATTAAAAAAATAATCTTAACAATTATTTAAAAATCTTTTAAATCATAAAAGCATTCAATTTTAATCAATTATACAAATATTTGTTATACAATCTTTCGCTTAATAATTTAAATTCTTTAGGTATTTTATTAAATATTTTTACACACATACTCGTATTAAGACAATTTTGTTATATTTAACGAGCCTAGGAATGACATCTAGGACAAGTTGGTCAGGGTCATGTCGATTTCGAGGATGTATATCACTTGCTTTAACAAATAATGACTTATTTTTAATAAATATTCAGAGCTAAATAAATTCTTACGCGTAGTAATACGGCATAAGCTAGCCTGCACGTCCAACCTACTCGCGAGATATTGCTATTCGTTTGAGGTCGCATTCGAGTTTTGTTTTTCTCTATTGTAAATCAGCCATTTTTGCATCCTAATAATTTTTATATTAATAAATCTGTTGTACTACCAAGACAAAATCATTTGACTTCGGGAAAACAACCATTAAAATTTCAGCGTGTATATGGGATCAATCTGTGTGTATATCCTTTCAAATAAAAAAAATCTAAATCGCTTTAGAAATAACAGAATTCTGAGGTAAAAGCATTAAAAAATACACCGAATTGAGAACCTTCTCCTTTTGAAGTCGGTTAAAATTAAACATTACGATGTGCTTATTGTATTCGAGCAAATTAATTGTGTTTAATAATATACTTAAATTTTATTATGTCTGCATTTTTGTACCATTAAAATATGTATAATAAAGTTATATTAGTACCGTCATTATCGTGTTTATGTTATTCCATTTATTATTCTCATAAAATACGTCTTCGTACGCAATACGTAATCCTTATTATATCGATTATTTAAAATTAATCAATAAAATAGTGATTTTCACAATTTGATTGCAAACGCCAGAAACTGGTATCACTGAATGGCGTGTATGTGTGCGTGTGACGAGCGTAGGCACATTCGACTCGCGCCCACTAACATAATGACCTTGCTTCACTTTAACGCTCGTGTTTTGTACTAGACTGCGCTTCTATGCGTAATAATTCTATGATAATAATATAGATAACAATCATTCACCAAGATATTAGATACTTGAATAAATTATTTTCCTGTTCAGCAATGCAAATTAAAACGCACGAGTTTAAGGTTCTCTAGAGAATTAGAACAATGGAATGTAAATAGAAAAGATATTCGCGTTATTTGTGCTTAATCAAAAACGAAACTAATAACAAAAGCGTTTAAATAAAATATTAAAAAGTTCTCCTTAACAATTTTGGTATAAACAGTAATAGATTATTGATAATAAAATTGTTAATGGATATATACTATATTACGAGATTAGATTTGTGGAAATTTCTGTCTGCGATAGCATAGCCATCAAATTGTAACATATTGTGCAACTCAACGTTGTTACAAGTTACAAACACAAGGTGTTACACTATACTCACAGGAAAAATAACGCTGGCAATATTGCAGAGCTCCAGCAAGATGCAGTTTTATATGCCCTGGTTTCGCACGGGCTAATTCTATATCTCGACAACAGCGCCACCCGTCTTCAAATTGTGAATCTAAAACATTCAGAGAACCTTAAACGGCTAGACCGATTTTGATGAAATTTTGTGTGTGTGTGATTAAGTTGATTCGACGGTTTAGATTTACAATAGTCCCGGTAGGTGGCGCTGTTGACGAGATCCAAAAAATCACCCGTGCGAAGCCGGGGCGGATCGCTAGTATATGCATAAAGATTTACGAGCTTTGTAATAAATTTTTTTGAACGAACCATATTCCTGAATTTAAAGTGTCATATAGACTAAGGGTCCTATGATAAGCGTTCGCTCTGATTTTTAATTTTGACTATACTAAAATTGAAAGCACATTACAAAAAAACCTTACAATTTTTAGTTTATTTTGTTTATGTACACAAGGAAAACAGCTGCTTTCGTAAGTTCTTTGATGTGTTAATTTAAGGAAAACTGACAGTTTAAAAATGTTAACTCGTCTGTAATAGAGTAATTAAGGTGTCAATCTATTACAAGTAGCGGCAAACAGGAAAGTGGTTTAACACCTTATTAACTTGTATAAATATAAACTATATCTATAAATAACCACAGCGCTGATATTCTTTAGGCGTCTTTAGCAAGAACTCACCAGGATTTGCAAAATGTAAGTTTTGCCCATGAGATGTAATAAATAATAATAAAAATTAAAAAGTAATAAGATGCAGGATGTTCGGTTCGCACAATGCTCAGTGCGTAAAGCACTACTCTCCCTGGACGTTCATAAGTCGTGTAGGCTTGATGAAAGGCCTCCTAATTGTGCTGAAGACGTGTGCTCCAGAAATGGCACCGGTTCTTACACGCCTTTTCCGATTCTCTTGCCATTTAGGCTTCGTTCCTATTGTACCCTGTTCCTTCTTTATATCAAAGATATGTTTCATACTAGTAACATTCATTATAATGTAGACTAGAATATTTCTCGGGAATATGTCGTCTAGTGCCGGAACAAACTTGTGCCTGAAGTTGAGTCTTTGTTGAACAAAGTCTCGGATTGGGGGCGACTAAATCTAGTTCAATTAGCCCCCAAAAGACACTGGTTTGCGCTTTTACCGCAAAAAAGAACCGCTTTGTCGTATCTCCTCAATTTCAGGGCACTTCCCTCGTTGTTCAGTCAAAATCAGAATCCTTGACGTCCACATTTCGAGAGATGTACAGTTCCGTAGTTACTTGGAAGGGAAGGCTAAACTGGTATCAAAAAAGCTTGGTGTGCTCAGTAGATCGAGACCCACTGCTTACAGTTTTACAAAGCAAAGGTTCGGCCTCATATGGACTCAATTCCTGTTTTTATCTTTGGGCCGGGGCCCCCCAGTATCAGCTCCTTCCACTTACCGTATTCAACGGAAAGCGGCACGAATAGTCGACGATCAAGTTTTTTTCCGATCGGTTTGATTTACTGGCCTTACGGGGAGTGCTCAGAGGAATTGTTCGGATTAATTCCAGCTTCGGAATTCCACCATTGTACACTGCGACAGAACTCAAAATTTCATCCTCATCATCTCGATGGCTGGCGGTCCACTATTGTGCAAATTACGTGGAAATTTCTGCGGACAATCCTGTGAAATTTACTGTCGCCAGCGGTTTTTCTGAACCGGTACGACTTAGGGACCTTAAAGAATAGAGCCTACTCCTTTCTATATGGCCGGCATCGCACCTGCACATCCCCCTAGTGTTGCAGATGTTCATGGGTGATGGTGATCACTTACCATTAGGTGCGGCGTATACTCGTTTACCTCCTCTTCCATAAAAAAAAATTATGATAATGATGACGACGATAAGCACAAAATCGCCTTTATTAAACGCTTACTATTGCTTGATCTGTATTAATAGCTATATAATGTCCTCCAGACCGAATTTCAGTCACGGCGACCAGTCTTAACAGAGACTAGCATCTGCGCAGGATTAGATTATAATGCACGAGTGTGTAATGCAATGCGTGTCGTTAAGTTTTCATAAAGTCTAATATTATTTACTTTGTAAATGGCACAAAATCATGTGAATAATCTTCATTAAAATTTTGTTTTTCAATACACTTTACTAGTTTGAAAAGTTCAGATTATGTTTCAAGTTTCAAATTTCTGTAACAAATTTTAAACTTTAGCGAATTTTATCTACATATCGATAAGAGCACGTAGCGGTACTGACAGTATAATATTCTTATTGATGACTAGCTGTTCCCCGCGACTTCGCCGACGTGGAATTTATTACGATTGGATTTTATGTTTTTTTTTACGCGGAACCTTGATTATTTTTCTAAAATGAAGGTAGCTCAAGTTACTCCCTATAACATCAGCTATCTGCCAGTTAAAGTCTCGTCATAATCGGTCCAACCGTTTAGGAGATTAGCCGGAACATACAGACAGACAGACAGACAAACAAACCAATTAAAAAAATTTTTTTTGTTATAAGCATTGCGTGACGCCTCATAATTATTATTAATAAATAATAATTAAATTCAATATAAAGACTTAAAAATTTCATAAAAATTATATTTTAAACAATTAAAATGCATTAATAAGCATAAAGTTCAAATATATTCATTTCGAATATTGAATATTATAGTATAGTAAACACATAAAATTGTCTTTACAAATCTCTAAATTTATTAAAATCCTGCTTAAAATATTCAAAATGTATTAAATAATACAAGTACAAGTCGGTTATATTGCAATAATAAAGATAAATAACATTTGTAATATAATTGATAAAAAGGGTTCAAAAATTTTCTAAGTTATTGAGGCTGTTCCTGTATTACTCAAAGATTTTCAAAGTTCATGAGGGTGTTCTTGTATTACCCAGAAATTTCTAAGTTAATGAGGGTGTTCATGTAATAATTGCTTATATGAAGGGCGTTGCCGGAGACACATACCCATGGGTGTACATATATATATATGGGGTGGTCGGGTGACCGACTGCTACTAGTACTGTTGCACAATGACTAGTCCTATATTAGGGACTTATGATGTAAGGTATATGATACAAAAGCATTAATATAGAAGGTATCTATGATGCATAAGCATTATGATAGCAGAGTTATGCTTGAAGTTCCATATGTATAAGACATATAATAATATGCTCTATGAAATAAAGCAAATATATGGAAGGTCCCAAATATGTAAAAGCATTATATTGAAAGAAATGGGACTTGAAAAGGATTATTATAGTGGCGTGTAGAATGCTTCACAGCGTCCGAGACTGAGGTAAACTTGGACTCGCTAACCGATGTGTCCTAGACATATCATCTTAGTGCCGGTGGTAAGCGGGTTTGTTGTAGCAATACGTCTTGCCCGTGGACATCGCATACCCCTACCGTTTGTGGGCGGCGTCTTAGCGCATAGCGTTATGATACGTCGGCTATCTTTCGGATTAGAGTGAGTGTGTTTGGTAGTACTTTTAAGTACAGCAAGCATACTCAACTCCATGTCTTAGTGCAATAGCGTTATGATACGTGGAATTTTGGCTACTGACGTCTTAGTAGTGTGCTACTATGATACGTTGGTGGTATTTTTAGTTAACAACATTATCAATTTTGTTACCAAAGTCGATAGGGATCATGTAGATGTCTTGAGAGGTGGCGCCATCCGTATATATATTGCATTGATGCTTACTACTACTTGCGGTATTGCGTCTTGTGATAAACCTGCGGGTGTGCTGCGCCTGATTCGACGCATCTTGTGGTTCTGGTCGATGGAGGTATGCGGGTAGTGATGTCTGCTGGGATTGTATGGGGGACCTTGGGATGGTGTAAGCCCGACGATAATCGTATTGATGCTTGTTGCGTTCTGCAGCATTGCGTAACTGCGATGGTTGTTTGGCGGGTCGCTATTCTCAATGGCGCTCTCTGCGTCTTGGTTTGACTCACAACCTAAGTAGCTTTGCCCAAGTCGGATCCCTTCATTACGGGGCTGCAGACTGTCTGACCTCCATGATGTTGTATATAACAACATAATAATATATCTCTATAAAGTTCCCACCTTTGAATGATTGAAGGGAACTTGTTGGTGGGTGAGACAAACATGATCGAAAAATGCATATACTCAACGTCAGTGACACAAACCCTTTCTGATGGCGAATTATTACTTATATCTTATAACTGCCTATTGGCTATATCTGCCATTGTATTGGTTGGTGGAGCATATGTGTCGACCTCATGCGGGTGGTAGCTGGAGAGATAACACTTACACTTACATCACGTCTGCAGGAACGGCGGTCTGGTAGGTGGTGGCGCTCACGGAGGGCTTTTTATGGCCAGTGTGCCTATTGTTGCCTAATCCGTGTGACGTACATTCACTGTGGCTGGATTTGATCGTATTCTGTATGGCGTTTAAACGCATTGACACGCGCGACTTCGGTCGATGTTTGTGCTTAAGCACTACCAAGAGGCCAAGTCCTCTTTTCCTGGTACGCGAGATATTTTGCTGTGGACTACGGTCCAGTTCCCAACTTAACGTCCCCTTCGGGGGGAGCGCGTTGGGTGGTTAACGCTCACCGCACACGGCGTGTGTGGAGCCGTGTGCCTCCCCCACATTTTTTTTAAATGTGGGAGAGCGAGGCCCTTGTATCTGGTATTTGATATAAATATTGTGAGCCTTTTCCAAGCGGGAAGGGATTATTCAATAAGGAATTGATTGATGTGAACCTGATACAAGTGGAATAGGGACGATTCTTAACTTTTTTTGAGCTCCGTCTTCGTGAAAGGGGTTCTTTAGCTTATAAGGCACTACCAACAGCTTTCGGCTGCTCTGGTGAATATTCATTCTTCCAAAAGACACCTAAAATAACTAAGTTACTAAACAAACACAGCGTAAATAAGGGTCCTAACAAAGACAATCACGCCATAAATTTATTAAACGGCCTATATTTGAACCTTAGAAAGATCAATATATGGTTAATATACTGATCACGTTAATTTTATATATCTCAAAGATATAAATTCTAAAGAAAGAAGCAAAGAGGGGGTGGGAGTGTTACAATTGCAAAGAAAATAAAAAAGACAATTAATACATTTAGGCATATAAATAACATGTTAGTATCATAATGTATAACAGATGTTACAGATCCTTAGTAATAGTGGATTCGTATGTGAAAATTTGTGAGATATTACTATCTAATATTCGTTCACGTAATACGCGTTAAATGCGTTTGGATGAATTCAGCATATAGATATGATCATATCCTATATACCATGTGTTTTAATATGAAAAAGTATAAAGATCAAGAAAATTATATTTTACCGCGGGAAAATCTTCGTTTAAGGCGACACCGCGAAAAAATGCACCTCTTTTCATCGAATAGTATAGTAGTATGACATGACTAACGAAACTAGAATTTTGATATAGGTAAATTCATGTCTTTATCTTGAATTTGATTGTTCAAAAACACGATTGTATAATTTTGACTCGATCATAATTATTTGCGAAAACACTTCTAAAAATCACTATAGTTGAAATTACAACGAAATTACTTAATCCATATGCTTGGGAATCACTCATATACATTCATAACATCAATATTCGTAATTTACTTGCTTATTATTTTGATTACTTAAATCAATAATTTTTTTAAAATATCTTAAGATTCTAAGCGATTTCTAAGCGGTCTTAATCGTCGCGGGCGCTACGTAATTTTAGACCTTATGACGGCGTTTTTGAAGTTTTTATAGAAATTATGTTTCACTCCGGTCAGTCCGGCGATAGCCCGCTTCAACGGTTTTCTATGTGTCGCCTTAATTCAATTAATTTAGTGTACTAAAATGAAAATAAAAAGAATATTGACATAAAAGTACTAAATCTTTTATTTCATTGAAGAACATATTTTTGGTATTGTTTGTATAAAACTGAAGTGATGTACAACTTACAATCCACCTAATGGCAAGTGGAAGTTAAGGCTTCTGCAGTTAATGGGCATCTGCAACCAACTTAAAACAAAGAAGGCTACAGATGCGTTGTCACCACTGTGGACTAATATGGAATGCCTCACAGTCTTTAATCAAACTGGCTCTAACACAGAAAATGCAAGCACAACTATTTGGGGATAAATATAGGTAAGAGAGTGGAACCTTCCTAAAAGGATTCCTATGCAGAAAAGGAAGTTCTATCACCTAGTGAATCTTCCTACTATTAGAGCGACAAACGAGCTTACCAACTAGTAATTGATTACTGCATCTCATGATTATAGCTGGGAACTTATTGAAACACTTCGTAGCTTGTTTTACCCTTTAAAAATGTTGTCAGCAGCAGCAATCGAACACAGTATTAACGTGTGCTCTAAATTAGAAGACAGGCTCTTTATTCCATTGCAGCTGAGCTCAAAAGGAGGCTCAAAAGGATATTTCACAGTAGGCGAGCAACCTGGGTTAGATCGCATCTGTCACCAATGAAATTGTTAATTGCAATGTAAGTGCTGGTTTACTACGTGCGTATAAGAAAACATATTGAGCAAACCTGTAGGAAAAATGAAGTCAGCTACACGTACTGGTGAACCACGGTGGGCTAATTGCTTTATAACCATCTTAGGCTACATCACCACTTACCATCAGGTGGGATCGTAGACAAGCGCTGGCTTAGTAGAATATAAAAAAAATAAGCTTCTCAGAAGAGGCCTGTACCAAGTAGTAGGACGTATATAGGCCGCAACTTTTATGGACCGAACATTTTTTTTGTGATTTCTAGTAGGTGTTTTGTAGAATAAAGGCGAAATTAAAATGTGCATTCTTAATATTTACGTAATACAAAAATTACCACCATACTATCAATAACCTCAACAACTTTGGTATCGCCAAAATGACTAGAATTCGATTATTCAACAATGGACGGGGTTGATTATTAACTCGAGTTTTTTATAGAAAATGGGTGACAAACGAGCACACAGTGCATCTGATCCTCAGTTCAAAATTGAAATGCAGATGCGTTGTCACCCGGGACGACTAAAATGGAATGCCTTGTTTCCAGTTTAGCTGCTATTTTACGCTGGTATTCTGTGAGAACGTACAACGTAACAACCATAATAAAGCTGCAGTATGGCACTACTACGTATAATAACGGTTGCTCACGGACTATGAAACTTAATTCTTGAGCAAATATAAAGAATTTGCGGGAACATACACTTATAAAAAAGCCGTAATTTTTGGTGTGGTATATAGCAAAAAAATAAAGAAAAAAGCGCAGTTATATCATTGCAATATATCAAGAAAGGCAAACAAAACTTTTGTGTATAGCCAATATTGTTGTTGACTGAGTTTAGAAATAGTGATTTATGATCAAAAATTCACTAACAAAATGCATGAACTCGGCCACTCTCAGTCGAATCGACATGCTGTTTATTTATCAAAAATAAGTATGTCATTATTTTTGATCAATAATGAGTGTCTTTATATTTTTACTGTAAGTCAGTGTCGTTGACTTAGGTAGTAAAGCACACAAATTTAGTGCCTCTTATATTCTTTTTTACGTTAGCCTTAAAGGTATCCACGTTGTAATATCAATATAACTCCCAGAAGGTTACTGTTGAATGTAGAAATTCCCTCTACGTCTGCTAATACGCAGTCCTTAACACCTGTACCTGCATGTTAAACCATACCGCCACGACTCGATAATCTATTTTCCCGATCGGGTATCAATTCATCTAGGTTCTTCGAATTATTATGATTGAACCATTGTTACTTTAGTTTACTGATCCGTTAGGCTTCGCTGAAAAATTATTTTACTATAATTATGTCATTGCCTTGCTGTATGCATTACGAACGAATATGCAAACCGTTTGGTTTGAATGCGTTGTACATTAAAAATTAAGGAGTAAAGATACACCAACCGTTTAGCTGTCGATGGTGGAAGGGGGAGGGAGTAGAACACTGGGACTGAGAGACTACTTTGTGGTTGTGCTCGGGATTGAGATAATTGTTCCCAACCTTATCTCTTTTAATTAAATATATAGTTACTGGATATGATATACAAGCAATATATTATCTAGTTGTAGGTGTGTTGCGCACACACACATGTATAGTAATGTCTTAGTAATGTTGTACCTATCTACTTAGTTACTAAGACTTTCAGTCAGTAGCTAGTTGCCCACCAACTGTATTGCGAGTTCCTCTATAAATAAATATGTCGTAAAAATAACTCGACCTTTCATTATGGTCACTTGTAGGTACCCTTATGGAGTCAGCTCCTAAACTGGTGACCCTGACGTGATATTAACACAGTAGTGGGCAATCTTCGCGTGTGTTGTGATCAGACGGACAATTTATAATAGTAACATGAGTGTGCCGCTTCCGCCACCGATACAGAACGTGCCTCTTGTTAACGTGCCACTCGTCCAGGACTTTTGGCCGGACCAGCCGCGCGTGTGGTTTGTTCGCAAAGAAGCTATCCTCACACCTCAGAGGATGAGCGATGAGGCGAAGTTTGACCTGGTCGTGTCCAAGCTGAGTAAGGAGGTCATCGCGCAAGTGACAGACATATTACTAAACGCGTCTCCTACCCACAAGTACGACACACTTAAAGCTCGGCTGCTCCACGTCTATGAGGAGTCAATGTCGAGGCAGATCGAGAAGCTTATGAGCGAGCTAGAGCTGGGCGAGCAGAAACCATCCCAGCTGGTCCGTCGGATGCGCGAGCTCGCTACTGACAAGGTTCCTGACGAAACACTTTGCGTGCTGTGGCAGAGTCGTTTTCCGACACAGGTGCGAGCCGTGCTCACCGTGTCTGACTCCAAGGACCTAGACAACCTAGCATCAGTCGCAGATAACGTCATGGAGGCTGTGCGGCCTTCCTATGCCGCCGCCGCTACCTACGCCGCGCCAGCGCCGGCACCTACTGCTGCCCTTGACTTGGCCCTGTTAAGGGCTGAGGTGGCTTAAATAAAGGCTACCGTGGACCAGATCGATCAGCGGAGGTCGCGGCCTCGCACCCCTGATCGCAACCGTTATCGTCCGCAGTCCCGGCGCCGTAGTGGTTCTCGCCGGCCCCGGAAGGAGAACTACTAAACCAAAACAGCCGGAAAACTGAGCGGCGAGGTACAGTCCGAGGATCTTGAGGTCTGTACCATTTTTCCATTTAATCGTTTGTGTGTGTCAGATAGTAACTTTGGGCTTAAATTTTTAGTCGACACGGGTGCCAATGTGTCTGTTTTACCAGCCGTGAGAAAAAATCGTGCAAAATTGTGCAGTGAATATAAATTATACGCAGCTAACGGTAGTGAAATCTCAACTTACGGTACTAAGACACTAGTGTTAAACTTAAACTTACGTCGACCTTATCGTTGGGAATTCGTGGTAGCAGATGTCAAACAACCAATTTTGGGCGCAGATTTTTTAGCATATCACAGGTTATTAGTTGATTTAAACGCGCGTAAATTAATAGATAAAACCACAGAATTGAGTGTTTCGGCATCTGTTGTCAATGTATCTCAACCTAGTGTTAAAACTATTGATTTGAATCATCCGTATCCGGATTTATTGTTAAAGTACCCGGATATTACTAAACTGGCGTCATTCCGAGAAACCGCTAAACACAATGTCGTTCACCATATCGAGACCTCTGGTCCGCCCGTGCACGCGAAAGCGCGCCCGTTGCCACCCGACAGGTATAAAAAAGTTAAAGAAGAATTTCGCATCATGCAGGAACTGGGCATCTGTCGTCCTTCGGAGAGTGCGTGGGCTAGTCCACTCCATGTAGTTCCTAAAAGGAATGGAGATATAAGACTTTGTGGGGACTATCGCCAGCTGAATACGATAACAAAACCCGACAGATACCCGTTTCCTCGCTTGAATGACTTTAGTTTTATTCTCCCGCATAAAAAGATATTTTCAAAATTAGACATAAATAGAAGTTATCATTTTATACCTGTCGCGCTAGGTGACGTGGAGAAAACCGCTATCATAACAACATTCGGGCTTTTCGAGTTTCCTCGAATGACCTTTGGTTTACGTGGAGTAGCGCAAACCTTCCAGCGCTTTATGAATTCCATTTTACAAGGGCTTGATTTTGTCTTTTGTTATTTAGACGATTTACTTATCGCTAGTGACAACGAAGTTCAACACAGGTAACATTTAGAAATAAATTTCAAAAGGTTTAATGAATATGGAATTTCAATTAATTAAGCAAAATGTCGTTTCGGACAAACTAAACTAGAATTTTTGGGACACGAAATTAGTACCGAAGGTGTCAGGCCGTTGCAAGATAAGGTTCAGGCAATTGTGGAATTTCCGAAGCCGAAAACTGTTTCAGAGCTAAGACGTTTTCTCGGCATGGTCAACTTTTATCGAGCTCATCTTCCCAATGCTACTTTAAATCTAACAGAATTAAATAAATACCTTAAAAGCTCAAAGAAAAATGATAATACTCCCATCGTCTGGACTGATAGTGCGAACTGTTATGCGGAGACAGGCTGATTGGTTTTTAAAAAACAATTGTTTAAAACACTAATATTTAATTACAGTATAAATGGATTATATATTACAAATTGATTAGAATTTAACTTAGGTCCGTAGACAACCGAGCAGGTTCGAAGAGGAAACAGACTGCCGTGGCCAAACTGCTCCACTGCTATACTCACTGAACCTTAAGGCTTAGCTAGCATTATTATGGTGCAGTGCAGCATTAGGGCCTACAAATACAGAGTATAACATCTCTCCTCTTAAGAAGAGATTTTAGGGATGATATTGTAAAATCTCTAGATACTAATTCATTAATAATAACTTTAAACTTGGGTTCTAAGCGGTGCAACATTATCAGATTCGGAATCACTATTTTGTTCAATCACAGATAGTATAATTTTTAAATGAGGTTGAGGTAAAGTTTTTATGAATTTCACTTTAGGAGTGCTACTAGTATTATTTTTTGTAAGGCAGATGTTACGGGATCGACGGAAAAGCTTAAAACCCAAATATACAAAATACAACAGAATTAAGGTAGAAATAATAATAATAATGATAGATTCCTATTGTATTTAGGTTACTTAATAAAGAATCAATAATTATTTTATTTTTGAATTAAATTTATCTAAATCCACATTTTGTAACTTAATAGGAGACACATTTTCTACAACATGGTTGTACTTATTAATATTACAGCAAGTGTCATTGATGAGGTTATAATCAGGCATATAATTTATGATTAACAGGGCCCAGTCAAGGGCAGCAGTAGGTGCTGGCGCTGGCGCGGCGTAGGTAGCGGCGGCGGCATAGGAAGGCCGCACAGCCTCCATGACGTTATCTGCGACTGATGCTAGGTTGTCTAGGTCCTTGGAGTCAGACACGGTGAGCACGGCTCGCTCCTGTGTCGGAAGATGACTCTGCCACAGCACGCAAAGTGTTTCTGCTCGCCCAGCTCTAGCTCGCTCATAAGCTTCTCGATCTGCCTCGACATTGACTCCTCATAGATGTGGAGCAGCCGAGCTTTAAGTGCGTCGTACTTGTGGGTAGGAGGCGGGTTTAGTAATATGTCTGTCACTTGCGCGATGACCTCCTTACTCAGCTTGGACACGACCAGGTCAAACTTCGCCTCATCGCTCATCCTCTGAGGTGTGAGGATAGCTTCTGTGCGTACAAACCACACACGCGGCTGGTCCGGCCAAAAGTCCTGGACGAGTGGCACGTTAACAAGAGGCACGTTCTGTATCGGTGGCGGAAGCGGCACACTCATGTTACTATTATAAATTGTCCGTCTGATCACAACACACGCGAAGATTGCCCACTACTGTGTTAATATCACGTCAGGGTCACCAGTTTAGGAGCTGACTCCATAAGGGTACCTACAAGTGACCATAATGAAAGGTCGAGTTATTTTTACGACATATTTATTTATAGAGGAACTCGCAATACAGTTGGTGGGCAACTAGCTACTGACTGAAAGTCTTAGTAACTAAGTAGATAGGTACAACATTACTAAGACATTACTATACATGTGTGTGCAACACACCTACAACTAGATAATATATTGCTTGTATATCATATCCAGTAACTATATATTTAATTAAAAGAGATAAGGTTGGGAACAATTATCTCAATCCCAAGCACAACCACAAAGTAGTCTCTCAGTCCCAGTGTTCTACTCCCTCCCCCTTCCACCATCGACAGCTAAACGGTTGGTGTATCTTTACTCCTTAATTTTTAATGTACAACGCATTCAAACCAAACGGTTTGCATATTCGTTCGTAATGCATACAGCAAGGCAATGACATAATTATAGTAAAATAATTTTTCAGCGAAGCCTAACGGATCAGTAAACTAAAGTAACAATGGTTCAATCATAATAATTCGAAGAACCTAGATGAATTGATACCCGATCGGGAAAATAGATTATCGAGTCGTGGCGGTATGGTTTAACATGCAGGCACAGGTGTTAAGGACTGCGTATTATCAGACGTAGAGGGAATTTCTACATTCAACAGTAACCTTCTGGGAGTTATATTGATATTACAACGTGGATACCTTTAAGGCTAACGTAAAAAAGAATATAAGAGGCACTAAATTTGTGTGCTTTACTACCTAACTCAACGACACTGACTTACAGTAAAAAATATAAAAGACACTCATTATTGATCAAAAATAATGACATACTTATTTTTGATAAATAAACAGCATGTCGATTCGACTGAGAGTGGCCGAGTTCATGCATTTTGTTAGTGAATTTTTGATCATAAATCACTATTTCTAAACTCAGTCAACAACAATATTGGCTATACACAAAAGTTTTGTTTGCCTTTCTTGATATATTGCAATGATATAACTGCGCTTTTTTCTTTATTTTTTTGCTATATACCACACCAAAAATTACGGCTTTTTTATAAGTGTATGTTCCCGCAAATTCTTTATATTTGCTCAAGAGTTAAGTGCTCGCCGCAAATTTCATAGTCCGTGAGCAACCGTTATTATACGTAGTAGAGCCATGCTGCAGCTTTATTATGGTTGTTACGTTGTACGTTCTCACAGAATACCAGCGTAAAATAACAGCTAAACTAGAAACAAGGCATTCCATTTTAGTCCTCACGGGTGACAACGCATCTGCATTTCAATTTTGAACTGAGGATCAGATGCACTGTGTGCTCGTTTGTCACCCATTTTCTATAAAAAACTCGAGTTAATAATCAACCCCGTCCATTGTTGAATAATCGAATTCTAGTCATTTTGGCGATACCAAAGTTGTTGAGGTTATTGATAGTATGGTGGTAATTTTTGTATTACGTAAATATTAAGAATGCACATTTTAATTTCGCCTTTATTCTACAAAACACCTACTAGAAATCACAAAAAAAATGTTCGGTCCATAAAAGTTGCGGCCTATATACGTCCTACTACTTGGTACAGGCCTATTCTGAGAAGCTTATTTTTTTTTATATTCTACTAAGCCAGCGCTTGTCTACGATCCCACCTGATGGTAAGTGGTGATGTAGCCTAAGATGGTTATAAAGCAATTAGCCCACCGTGGTTCACCAGTAGGTGTAGCTGACTTCATTTTTCCTACAGGTTTGCTCAAGATGTTTTCCTATACGCACGTAGTAAACCAGCACATACATTGCAATTAAAAATTCATTGGTGCCAGATGCGATCTAACCCAGGTTGCTCGCCTACTGTGAAATTTACGACGAGCGCTTATCCCCTGTGTTATGATGACTCGTTCTTATAGCAAACGTGTAATTTTAAAACTGTAACAAACAATCAAGCGTCGAGAGTATTATAAAAGGCAGTTTAAACTTTTTAATGGTCCTGCAGAAAAATTCCATTAACATGGTAAATGTGCCTCAGGTATCAATCAACGCTCAAATTAATGATTTATTTATTTTTTCATCGGATATCTTTATTTAACAATTATTGTTTGCTTTAATTAAATCGCCTTTGAGTAAACATTACTTTGTCTTTTCTGATTAAAAATACTGTATCACGTTGACTCAACTTGAAAGAAGGGTTTTAAAATTTAACTGTATTGTAGGGTAATATGTAATTATTCGGTTGTAAAATTAAATAAAATCATTAATAACTTACAAAATAAGTAAAGGTAAATGAGAGACTGTAAAATATTTTATCTTTGTCCTTAGGGATTTAGTCCCGAGGGACATCTATGGCCTCCTGTTTTTGGATTATACTAAAGGTGTATGTAGATGGATGGGGAAAAGTACTTCCCAAGTTGCAGTCTCGTGCCGGTAAGCGGAATATAGGGCGACCTGACACTAGATGGAGCGTCAACTGATAAGGCAGGTTCAGGAAGCTAATGAATATAAGTAACTTAGAAATGTGCCGTATTTTGTGCATTTGTACGTGTACTCTGTTCATTGGGAAGCTTATGTTTGATTCACTTGTGTGTAACTACGACAATGAGGATTTATGATTCCATCATGGTTCTATGAGGTGACAAATCATTTGTGGACTTTTTGTTTGAATTTGGCTTTCTGGTATCCATGGGCTGTGGTAGCCACTTACTATAAGTGCGTTTGTCACTAAAATTTACTTCCCTGCAACGGGACATTACCACGTCCATAAATGGACTTTTCGGGCTTATGAGCCCAGCGGACGGACGTTTATAGGCTGTAAATTATTTATAGGTTTAGGTTTAAAGACATTCATTCTCATAAAGACATTATATACGCCACTTACATGAGAACATAAATAAAGGTAAATCTAAAAAACAAAATTCGTTGTCGTACCTATGTATACAAATAAAAGAAAAGTTATAAAATGACAACAGTCGCTCACAAATTCTGGGATTCACTATCACCTTAGCACCACAACACAAACCAAGACCAGGAACAAACCCGTCCAACGCAGTCAGATATGTTTGTGATTATATGATTTGCTAGTCGCTTTTTGAATACGTTGAACGAGTCTACATTTTTTATTTCCGAGGGTATCTTATTAAAAAGGCGCGTACCTTCGCATGTAATTGTGGTTTGGCCGTACTTTGTTCGAGTCTCAGGCAAAATTTATTTGATTTTTAATCTAATTAAATTGTAAATACGCTCCAGTACGTGTGGCTGACTTCATTTTTGCTACAGTTTTGCTCAAGATGTTTTTTTCCACGCACAATTTCCAATTAACAGTTTCACTGGTACCAGCTGGGATCGAACCCAGGTGGCTCGCTTACTGTGAAATTATGTGCGCTAATCCCCTGGGCTATGATGACTCGTTCTTATAGCAAACGTGTAATTTTTAAACTGTTACAAACAATCTAGCGTCATGAGTATTAAAAAAAGCAATTTAAACTTTTTAATGCTCATTCAGAAAAATTCCATTAACATGGTAAATCTGCCTCAGGTATCAACGCTCAAATTAATGATGTATTAATTTTTTCATCGGATATCATACATTTCACAATTATTGTTTGCTTTAATTAAATCGCTTCTGAGTAAACATTACTTTGTCTTTTATGATTAAAAATACTATATCACGTTGACTCAACTTTAACAAAGGTTTTTAAAATTTAGCTGTATTGTAGTGTATGTGATATTGATATTGTGATAGGGAAGAAAGGTTCACGAGTGGCAGCCTCGTATCGGTAGGCAAAGTATAGGGTGGCCTTCCACTAGATGGAGTGACGAATTGGTAAGACACAATAAGATAAGTCGATGGATTCAGGTGGCTCAGGACAGTGCTTTGTGGCGTTCCTTGGGAGAGGCCTATATTTAAGCAGTGGATTTGTGAAGGGCTGTAATGATGATGATGGTGATGGTAATGTAGTATATGTAATTATTTGGTTGTAAAGTTTAATAAAATTATTAATTACTTGCGAAATAACAAACGTAAATTAGAGACTGTAAAACATTTTATCTTAGTCATTAGGAATGACGACGCATCTATGGCCTTCTGTTTTGAATTTTATTATAGATTTATGGGGAAAAGAAGTTCTCAATTTGCAGCCTCGCGCCGGTAAGCGGAATGTAGTGTGACCTGATACTAGATGGAACACAAACTGGTAAGATTCAGGTAGCTAATGAATACATATAACTTGGAATGTGCCGTGTTTTGTGCCTTTGTGCGTGTGCTTGAAGCTTACGTTTA
The DNA here is from genome assembly GCA_029286625.1 of Parnassius orleans. Taxonomy (NCBI): domain Eukaryota; kingdom Metazoa; phylum Arthropoda; class Insecta; order Lepidoptera; family Papilionidae; genus Parnassius; species Parnassius orleans. Next base: position 165,964 of record JAGSMP010000448.1, on the reverse strand, counting down.
GCTCACTTGTGTGTAGCTACGAAAATGATGATTTATGATTCCATCATGGTTATATGAGGTGATAACGCATCTGTAGTCTTCTTTGTTTGAAATTGGCTTCCTGGTGTCCATGGGCTGTGGCAGCCACTTATATACTGTAAGTTCATTTGTCACTTCTATTTTATATAACAAAAGATAATCCGTGGATTTCGGGACCTTAACATGTGTCCTAAGAGCTCTTTTGTTACTTTGTTGCACAAATTTCGTTTAGCCAAATGCATTTTTAAGATAAGAGGGATCTAGAAACTTATTTTCTAAATATTATCCTCGCCTGTACGTGGAGTCTCTTTCCTTTACGAAAAAATTACGTTATGACCATTACAAGGTGGAAGAAATCTGTCTGGGCAGGTCATGCGGAAATAAGTGATTCACCCTTTCACCTATTTAGCCGGAGATTTATTTCATATTAATATTAAATAAAATTGAGCTTACAATATAATATAAAAAAAAAACATAACAAATTAAAGAAGTAACCTGAAGGAAAACTATTCTCATCATAGTTACACAACTAAGACTGCTTTTAGAAGATAGAGTTAATTATAAAACACTCTATGAAATCACCAGCTTTTGATGCCTTAGGTTTACGTGGCTTGTTCCAAATTTCGCTAACTTCAGTTGTTTGTTCTTAGACTTAATATAATATAATATAAAAAACATAAAACATTAAAGAAGTAACTTGAAGGAAAACTATTCTCATCATAGTTACACAAGTAAGACTGCTTTTAGAAGATAAGAGCTAATTATAAAACATACTCTATGAAATCACCGGCTTTTGATCCCTTAGGTTTCCGTGTATTGTTCTAAATTTCTCTACCTTCAGTTGTTCGTTCTTAGACTTAATTTAGCGTTCAAATCTCCTTCAGGCCTTCAATACCGATAGTGAATTTTGGAGGAACGCATAGTTTTGGAGAACTTTACATCCTCATCAGAAGGTGCTAACGTTGATGCATAAACCTATATGAAAATCAACGAAAACTCTTTGGTGACTCCAAGTATTCGGTACGATTATTGGTAAATCCTCATCTTCCCTGCAACGGGAGAAGTATGCAGAAGTAAAAAATATTTTTATCTATATATAGACGGCTTCGTGGCGCAGTGGCTTAGCAACTAGTTACGGCACTGAATACCGCACGGAACAAGTATTTGTACGGCCTACAAATAATTGTTCCGGGTCTGTATGTTTGTCCATGTGCACTTTATGTATGTAAACAGCCTCCATGATACAGGATTAAATACTAAAGCGGGTTTGAAAAAAATAAGAACATACAAAAATGCTTATAACATATGTGGGTTTGTTTACATTTTTACGAAGCCGGCTACCACCTTACCTTCCGTTTCCTGTATAATGCTCGTCAAAAATTAAGGCATGACTGCCGTAGAAAAAATAGCACGATATTACATCATAAAAATAAAATCAGATCACCGCAATGTATGTAACAACATATTTTTTATTAATTTATATAAACTTCATATACATACATCAAGTACATACGGGCGCACCTAGGCCGTTATTCAGAGAGGAGAAGTGGATATTCTTACACCGCCACTACATGATTAATATATATATTATAACATATAATATAATAGTTCTATATTTAATATTAACATATTCATATAAGGAGCTATAGTAGCGCATGAGCTAAATGCTCGCTGAAAAATTTCACAGCATGCGAATCCGGGTTGGATTAGATCTCCGCCGGAACTAACTAATTACTCAAGGCTTGTGCCCAACAGTTGGACGTAATATAGGCTGTAACTTTACTTTTATATTTTATATATAAATACATACATAATACATACATACATAAACACTCACGCCTGTCACTCAGAGGGGTAGGCAGAGACTACGGACTTCCATTTGGCACGATCCTGACACACCTCTCTCGCCTCTCGCATACACGCTCGTCGGTTAAGGGTACTCCTAATCTGGCCCATTTTCAATATATCGCCAATTTGGTCGATAAACCTTCGTCTAGGGAGTCCCTTCCCGACTCTACCGTTCACTTCTGCAACATAAATTTGCTTTGTCACTCTTTCCTCGTTCATTCTTTCTAGTTGTATAAAGTGACTAATCAGGAAAGGAAGCGTTTTAGAATTTTGGTTAATTTTAGTAAATTCATCTAATTGATTCGCGTCATAACACTCACAGAAATAAGAGGAAGCCGTGCCAGATGACAAACGTTTATAGGCTGTAAATTATTTTTTTTTTTTTTAATCTAATTAAATTGTTTATACGCAAAACGTATTTAAATTTCGAATATCTGGTACCAATAAACCTACATTCTTTTTTTCTTCATTAAAAAAATAAAAAGTGGTAACGAAAAATTTTATAAGTTTTAGGGATTTTGATTATTGGTCGAGTATGGTCAAAGCTTCATTTTTACTCAAATAATAAGTATTCTAACTAGAGTGAGGATATATACAGTAATGAACAATATTGCAGACATAGAAGCACTTTAATGAATGAATGTATATTAGACAGAGTACAAAGCAACCGTGGGTCCGAAATTGGATCCTAAACTCGATTTAATCACGATCAGGAGGTTTTATTTTTAGATATATAGTTTTAGATAGTTCTAAACCTATATATATAAAACTAAATTATAGTGGCAAACGGACTAACGATTCACGCCTTGTTATTGTATTTGACCTTCAAAACGTTAAGCAATTACCCATATTAATATTTTTATCAGTATGAAGAAGAGCCGACTATAATATAGCTCGAAGAAGCGACAACCGATTTGGAAGAAAGGTTTTCGAGTGACTCGTACCGATAAACAAAGTATGGGTAGGCCCCGCACTAGATAGAATAGAATAGAATAATTTTTTATGCAATTTTGATTACAAGTAATTCTTATTGAAAGTCATTTTTTTACTTTACCACTGGTTCGAAAAAAAATCCTCTGGCCTGGGAAGAACCAGCAAGAAACCCAGCGGGACATTTTTTTAAAATAAATTTTACAATATAAATGATTACAAACTATTTACAAAATTTATTTTAGAAACAGCTTGGAAGCGACCACCTCATTCCCAAGGGTTATTATCAACCATGTATTCATTTATATTATAATAACCCTTTTTATACAGTTTTTGTGTAATTAAATATTTAAACTTGGTAATAGAGATACCTTGTATATTTTCTGGGACTTTGTTGTAATAGCGTATACATTGCCCTAAGAATGATTTACTGACTCTGTGGAATCGAGAGACTGGTATCACTAGCTTGTGTTTGTTCCTAGAGTTTACAGAGTGTATATCACTTTTTTTACTAAACTATCTTTGTTTCTGTGTATATTTACGAAAATTTAATGTATGTTCATTAAATTTTCGTAAATATACTGAGAGGCCAAAGTTAATATATTTATTTCTTTAAATTTTTCTGTAAGAAACTCTCGGTTTAAGGTTGTAAATAGCTCTTATGGCCCTCTTCTGCAAAACAAAAATAGTTTCTAAATCAGCCGCATTTCCCCATAGCAAAATCTCATAAGACATTATGCTATGGAAATAACTGAAATAAACAAATCTAGCTGTCTCGACACTAGTGAGATCTATAATCTTTTTTACAGCATAAGCTGCAGAGCTTAGTCTGCTGGCTAGTTTGGATATATGGGGGCCCCACTGAAGCTTTGCGTCGAGAGTGATGCCAAGAAAAATAAAGGATTCAACAGGGCTCAGTTCTTCCCGATTTAAAAACACATTGGTATTCAGATTTTTGACATTCGTTGTTGTAAATTTAATACATTTAGTTTTATTGCCGTTTTAATGCAGATTATTAACGTTAAACCAATGCACTAATTTTGATATAGCATTATTCACTTCGTCACATTTAAATGATAGACATTTAAGTTTAAAAATCAAGGAAGTATCATCAGCAAATAATACTATATCATGATTATCCTCTACAAGGGAAGGTAAGTCATTAATATAAACTAAAAATAGGAATGGGCCAAGAATCGAGCCCTGAGGGACACCCATCTTTACGGACGACCCGGAAGAACTTTTACCATTGATAATAACTTTCTGCATTCCAGGAAACCTCTCAGGAACACATAGGTTTAATTGCCCTAACATTTCAGCGTTATGCAATTTTCCTCTGAGTATTTTAAAAATATGCGAGGTGAGCGCAAGTTCACTTCTAACTCTTAGTTCATTATATCCTACCATACCTAAGATAAACAAAGTTTACATTAAAGGATAAAATGGGTATACACCATAATAACGCATATATGATCATCTAATAAATTTATTCTGTACTCGCTCTAGCATGAGACTATTCTCGTACTTAGTTTCATGCGGAGCCCAGATGACTGCATTACATTCAAATTGACTTCGTACCAATGTATTATACAAGGCGATAATCGCTTTTATGTTTGTGAATCCTCGGACCGTACGAAACATAAATCCTAGATTTCTATAAGCTTTTTTACAGATGTTTATGATGTGATCATGAAAAGTTTTAGTTGTTAGCATGATGCTGCTAAGAAAAAAAAGCGTTTTCAGTTAGAAGCTTTTTATTGATCTTGTTTCAGTTGTGTTTATGTTAGTTTCAGGCAATTTTCCATATTGTGTTTCATAAAATTTAAAAGTTAAAAAAGTTAAAGTTGCAGTCTATATACGTCCCACTGCTGGGCACAGGCCTCCTCTCATTTCTGAGAGGGTTTTAGGGCAAGGAAGTATCCGCCGCGCTGCCCCAATGCGTGTTGGCGTTCTTCACATGTCTTCCAAATATCTTTTTTTCTTATTTCTCAGACATTCGGGTTTCCTCACGATGTTTTCCTTCACCGCCGAGCACGTGGTAAATCAGCACTTAAAATTGCAATTAACAATTTCATTGGTGCCGGTGGGGATCGAACCCGGGTTGCTCGCGTACTGTAAAATTTACCGCGAGCGTTAATTATCTGAGCTACCACGGCTCTTGTAATAAAATTTATTACTCTAATATTGAATTTCTAAATGTTATAACAACAAAGATGTGCTTGGTTTGACATTGAAGGAAAACAATAACTGATCAGAGACTTAAATCTGAAACGTGCCACGCTGAATACCTTAATGCCTTTAATACGTAAAGCTATGTTGAGTAACATACGTGCTGCTGCATATAAGAAATCTGTTTCGTTTGTGATACGTAACATATAAAAATAGGTAAATAGTTAAATTACCCAGATTAAACGAAACTTAATACGTGTTAGAGCCATGCTCTAACGTACTAAACCTCCAAAACGAATGGGTCACAGAATACCAGCGTAAAATAGCAGCTTAATGCTGCTGTGTCTCTTGTAGTAAATGATGAGCAACCGTACGAACTGGTAATGAGGCAATTTATTTTATTCCTCATGCATTTCGATTTTGATTCTCAAGGGTAGAGTGTAGATATCAACTTATCATCAGATGGACTATGTGCTCGTTCTGTCGGCCTCATTCCAATTTTTTTTAAAAACTGTAGATCGTTCCTGAGCTGGCCTATTTGCTAACTTTTTAAAAATAAAGTGATAATCACGTGATAATATATTGCGTATTATGTACAACTGCTTTAGTATAAGAGCAACCACGACTCATAAAACATACGACGCAATCTACTACAAAGTAACTAGCACATTGATGTTAACTAGGATAGCGAATAGGCTTGATGTGTATGAAGTTATTTATAAAACAATAAAATTACCAAGAAAATTTGATGAGGTTTTTTTAATAAAACGCTGACACTAAAATGCAATGCCTTGTTATTAATATAACGGTTCTCCGGTTCTCAATATTTACCGTACGAAACACAGCAAAAATATTCTGATGTTTCACGGTGGTATTTTGTGGGAGCGTTGAGCCCACACCTTCTTGCTGCAACTATGTATAGCTAGCATATGTAGCTGCGGCGTGGCTCTACCACTTAAAATATATGTCAATATTTTAACAATATCCCTTAACACGCTTATTTTTAGTCAGTTAAACGTATATACCTACACACATTCATAAATAGTAATAGCATTTGAGTTTGTAGATAGTTCGTAATAAGTGATAGTACTTGAGTTCTAATTTAACATCCTATCGTATTTACGGACTTAAAACTGATTCCTTTACCTAAGAGCAGACCTAAACGTCCAACTTTTTCTTAACATAAGTTGCGTAGTTCTAGTGCTAGTGAGAAGATTAATGACATTCAGGCAACTGTTCAGTGGAAGTCTATATTTTATATACAGAAATCAAGATTTTAGATTATAATAGGCGTCATCAATACATGAAATGGTGTTGTGTTTATAAAGTTTAAATTTTAATTGTACAGCGCCGAATTTTATCAATGCTATATTTAGGAACTAGCTGATACCCGCTCGCTTCGCTGGGCGCACGATAATTTTTATTGCGGAGAGGTCAATCGACGGATTCAACTCAGCTGGGCAGCGTTCGGGAAATTATGACACGTCTTTTCGTCAGGTATACCTGAAAGCTTGAAAACGAGATTGTACAACCAGTGCGTGTTGCTTGTGATGACTTATGGATCTGAGACGTGGTCCTTCACTGCTGGCCATATGAGGAAATTCTAGATCGCTCAGCGAGCTATGGAGAGGGCTATGCTCGGTGTTTCTCTGCGTGATAGACGAGGATAATCGCAGTAGAACCGGAGTAACCGACATAGCCTAACGGATCGGTAAGCTGAAGTGGTAATGGGCTGGCCATATAGCTCGGAGAACCAACAAACGATGGGAGAGAAAGGTGCTCGAGGTAAGACATGCAGGAAGTCGATGGATGCAGGTGGCCCAGGACCGTGCTTCGTGGCATTCCTTGGGGGAGGCCTATGTTCAGCAGTGAACCTGTCAAGGGCTGTAATAATGATGTTGATAATGAAACCGCTCCGGTTTTGCCTGAATAAAATCTATTGATGTGGCGTTATGTAGATTTAAGATGATCAAGGGCCATTATTTTATAAATTTTTCATTTTTCCTAAATAAAATATTCAATATATAGCCTCGATCCCTTCTGGCAGTGCTCTCTTTCTGCTCGTAAAGTTTTATCACAATCGATTCAACCATTCCGAAGATTGATAGACTGACAAATTTTTTTAAAAATGGTTATGTCCATGCAAATAACCCGCTGAGCTTAATGTAAGCAAGTCATTTCACTATTATAGACAGACATTTGAATTTTATTTATAGTTATTTTATTTTATTTATGATATGTGTTATTTATAAATTGTGATTAGTTAACAATAGATACGTATCTATGCGTAATAAAAAATACTGTAAATATTTTTTATTACACCTAGAACTGTAAAGGAAAAAAAATATCATACTATCAACACTGGTGTTTGTAGGACCAAAGATTTCGTCAATCCAGTGCACTTGAATAAACATTATATTTGCAATTGCCTTATTTGACGCCTCTGTACCCGATTAGTTTATACTTCGTCAAGTGTTTAGATGACTCTGTTCTGACTTTAATATATATAATAAAGTTTTATTATTCAGAAATTTTATATGAAATTAGGGGCTTAATTAATAGGTGAAAGGACTCCCTTACTTTGTTCTTTTCATTTTACTACAGTGCAGAACTCTGTCGCCAAATAGCATTACGTAAGGATGCTCTGCGCCTGTGCTCGAAGCAAACAAGATTGCTTGCAACCAAATCAAAGTCAATAAGAAGCTGCCGCGCCGTCAAGTACTATCGCAACCTTACTAGGACACCTGATTTCATTGCGTAACGTGACCGTTTTACTACTGGCCGCATGAGGAAGCTTAGGGGAAGAAAGTTTTTCATGGGCCAGCCTCGTACTGGTTATCATTTAGGGCGACCCTCATTTTATGTTTGCAACCACCTCGAGCCCGTGTTTTGTAGCATTCCTTGATAGAGGTACACGTTCAGCAGTGGACTTGTGAGGGGTTTTAATAATAATTTCATGAAAAGGTGATATAAATTTCTTCAATAGCTGTATTAACATCGCGTATATAAGAATAAAATAAAATAAACCTGACGAGCCCCATACTTCATTATTTTCTTTAGTAGGCATTAGAGTAAGTGCCTCGAAACTAATTCAATTTATGTTACACGTTTCCTTTATCTCGAAGGTAATGAAGTGACAGTAAATGAGTTTGTGCAAATTGCACAAACAAGTAAAAACATTCACGTTATATTTTAGTATCATATTAATCGAGGAAAGGAATATATTGCTTATAAAACATTTAACTAACATAATATACAATATTGTATTATATACGATATTAAAAACTATAATAAAAAAAAAACTAGTAACTTAATTATCATACAGTCCTACTCCCCGCGGTATCGTGCCATTTAACTAAAACTTGCATAAGCTTTCATAGAAATGCCCTAAATATTTTACGTGATAGAGTGACGATAGTTAGAGCTTCCTTTTGCTGTTAGCGAGATTACGAGATAATCTATCTGATAATGTCCTCTAGGGTGACAATGCCTTTGCATTTTAGTTCCTAATCGAAGATGCACATATATTCTCATAAGAATGTTTAAAAATTGCTACTCTAATTACTAATAACATCACACATAATGCCATATAGCATTATTATTATTATTAAGCCTTAATTGCTGATACTAAACAATATAAATTATTTAAACATAGTAGATGATTGTTTTAACTTAATAATAGAATATCGTATTTCCCAGTTTAGTAGTCAGCGTGTCCTGTGACACATAGGCCTCTTCCAGCTTTTTCCATTCTTCTCTACTGTTAGCTTTTCTTGACCAGATTGTCCCTCCAATAATCTTGATATCGTCTGTCCATCTTTTTGCTTGTCTGCCTCTTTTTCTTTTGCCATCACGGGGATGCCATTCCGTTATGATTTTCGTCTATTTTATCCTGCTGTCTCTTGTCATGTGTCCTGTCCATTGCCATTTGTCTAATTTTCTTTATTATGTCTTCCACCTTTGTAGTAGATCTAATATCTTCTGCTCTTTTGCGGTCTTTTAGCGTCACGCCCAACATACTTCTTTCAATTCCCCTTTGACATGTTCTCAGTTTAAGAAGATGTTTCTGATTCAACGCCCATGTTTGGCATCCATATATTAGACATGGTAAGATACACGAGTTGAACACTTTTTTATTGGCTGCCATAGGAAAGTATTGACTTTTAAATATCTCTTTAAGAGACCAGTATCTTTTCCAAGCACAAGCCACTCTTCTTTCTATTTCTATGTCTGTCTGACCTCTAAATGATAATAATTGCCCTAAGTATGTATAGCTTTTAACATAGTCAATATCTTCATTATATACTTTTATGGCTGTTTCTTCCCTGTTTGTCATTACTTTTGTTTTTGATTTATTCATAGTAAGACCAACTATTCTGCTTGACTTCGTCAACTGTTGTAGCATATTATGTTGGAGCGTATTAGCGTAGTCAGTTATGAGGACTATATCATTAGCGAATTTTAAATGGTTAAGTTGCCTGCCGTTGATATTGATGCCAAAATTGTCCCACTCGAGATTCCTGAATATGCTTTCCAATATTGCAGAGAAAAATTTTGAGGATAACGAATGTCCTTGCCTCACCCCTCTAGCTATTGGAAACTCTTCGCCGACTGTTTCTAGTTTAGTTAGTGCTCTCCAAAGCGAATCATGTTTAATGGAATCAAATGCTTTTCTATAGTCCACAAATGCGATGTACAATACTTTACCGTATTCTTGGCATTTTTCTATTAGCTGTTTAATGACGTGCATATGATCTGTAGTTGAAAACCCCGCTCTGAAACCAGCTTATTCTATAGGTTGTTGTTTGTCCATTATCCCTGTTATTCTGTTTAAAATCAATTTAGAGAACACTTTATAAATATTCCACATGAGGCTTATAGGACTGTAGTTTTCAATTATGTTCCTATCGCCTTTTTGTGTAATAGTATGATTGTGCTCTTGGTCCATTGAGCTGGTATACATTCCGTGCTTAAGATAGAGTTGTATATTTCTGTGAGTTTTCTTAGCTTTTCCGGTGAAATAACAAAGGTTTTAATCATTTCGTTTGTAATCTGATCTGGTCCTTCTCTGGTTTTCTATTTCTGATTGCAGAAAAACTGGTATGTCTTCTACGTCATTGTTATCGAGATTTATAATTAGATCTGGGGTATTTTGTTCTGCTGCATAAAGTTTTCTATAGAAGTCAGTTGCTATAGCTTTTCTTGTCGTTTCCTGTTTTCCTGCTTTAATTTTAATGTTTGGTATCCATGTTTTCGTCTTCACTAGTTCTTTTAACGCTTTTTTGATTCCTCCTGTCTTTTTTATATGGTAATTGAGTACGTTGGTTCTTTTTTTGGTTCTGGTCTTTTGATGCTATTGCTTATTTTTTTACTTAATTCTGCAATGGCCCTTAGGTTTTGTTAGACTTTTCCTAGTTTTAGGAGTAGTTCTTTCTTCTATTAATCTTTTAGTTTCATTTTCGGAATGAGTTGTATTGGGTTTTGAGAATTTCTTGAATAGTGGACCATATATTTCGTTTATTACGTTGTTATATTTTTCTTCTACTTAATTTTTTGGTTTGTTTACTAAATGTGGTGTTTTTGTAATGTTGACTTTTACGTTAAATTTGTTTCTACTTTTTTTTCGGTTCTATACTGTTTATTACTGCTCTCACCATGCGATGGTTGGTGTTAAAATTAAATTGGTTTAGAATGCTTATATCTTGAAAAACTTTTCTGTTGTTAGTTGCTATGTAATCTTTTTCATTTCTGTATGACCCATCTGGTGATAACCAGGTCTACTTTTTCCTTGGATCTTTTTTGAAAAAACTGTTTATGAATGCAAGATTGTTTTCTAACACCATTTTAATCATCCTTTCTCCATTTTTATTTCTACTACCAAAACCGAATTTACCTACTACATTTTTTCACTAATTCGTTGAGAGCCCATTCCACCATTAAAATCTACTATAACTAAAACGTTTTTGTATGTGTCTTGTAAAACTGATGACAGTTGGTCATAGAAGCGGTCTTTAACCCGTTCATCTTGTTGTTCAGTGGGAGCATATACTTGAATAACCGACCATTTGTGCCTGTAGCCTGGTAGATGCATATTAAGTACAGCTATTCTTTCTGATAATACCAATGAATTCGTCTGTTTCTTTGTAAATGTTTTTTAACTATGAAGCCAACACCATAACTTCCTTTTGTTTCCCCTTAATAGTACAGAATGTATTCCTTTCGATCTTCAATGCTTTCGCCTAGTCTTCTAACTTCACTTCAACCTAATATGTCCCACTTTAGAGCACACGATTTTTATTATTTTATTTGCACTTTTAGTCTTTATTTTTCGATTTACTTGCACAGTTTATAGATTTCTTCAGTTTTCAATTGTTATGTGTTTATATTTTGGAGCACACTTTATGACGTTTGTACTATTAGACGAGCCAACTCACACAACAATATAGCATTAAGTCCACCGTTAATATCCCTTATTATAAGGTGTAGTAAATAAATAAAAAAAATAGCATTACAATTCATTATTGAGATTGGTATATGAATAGATGGAGTGGGCACTTAATACTATTTTAGTTAGTTAAATCGTAGTAAATTTTTATCGTCTTATATTTATTCTTAGTTTTTCATGTATTTATACGTTTTTTTTTCTTTATATTTTATAAAGATACATTTACAAATATTCTGTTTTCGCATCGCCAAAACACACAATTTTCTGTTTTGTGTTGTCCATCCAAAAGTTGTAGGAAGAATCTTAAAAAACATTTTCATTTCATATTATTCTTTAGTTCATATTTTGTTTTGATCTAAGGGTGTTATTATTCTAAAGTTTTGATGTACAATAAAGAATTAAATATCTATCTATGTATCTAAAATTATTTACGAAATACCTTGTTATAATAGTATGAGTTTAATATTGTTTTGTTTACAAAATTTAGTTAACAATTCTGAAGGCGGATGCAAAGCTCGTTCCTAGTTTCCCGACCAAGGAAATGAGCTGCGCATTCAATATGATCGCATGCTTGCACAACTGTTTTGCTGCTCGCAAAGTGAAAATTTGATAATTATAACTTATACTCGACCCATATGGTTGCTCTGGTTCAAAGTTCATCATTTTAGAATCCAAAAAAGTTTTTATGCTGTGGCCCATAGACATCATAGAAATGCATTTCTATGACGTTGTTACCCCTGGGGGCTAAGATAAAATGCCTCGTTTCCAGTAAAAAGAGGGTCCAGTTCTTTACACTCACCACACGAAACAGCAGCATTAAGCTGCTATTTTACGCTGGTATTCTGTAAGAGCGTAATCTTTCCCCGTTCGACCCGATCCATTTTTGCTATTTCCATAATATAGATGAGGCATGTCTCTACCATGAACCACAAGAATTTGCCATAATTTTCACGCTTGACCAGTGGACTGAAAATCTGCGTTACCAACAAAGAGGTTTTAAGTATATTATTTTCTTTAATATTTTTTTTGTTTATTTTGTCAATTCATTCAATAATACAATTTATACAGGTAGAGATTGTCTAATTGGAACGCTCGCCTCTCTTTTATTTTGGAAGATTTTATCAATTTAACATGTCAAATATAGTAAACATTTGAAAATCTACTAAAACACTAAAGAAGGCGTGGAAATTTCGATTCTATGGTATTGAATACGGTAAACATGACAAAATTTACGCAAAGAATGCGTGTGCAGTTTTAAAATAGACGATTTCTAATACATTATTTTCATTTTTATGCATTATTTACGTATCTCACCCTCAGTAACAGACGAAGGTGTGAAAACCTTTGCTGATCTCTGGTCTTTTTACGATTGTCGTAAAGGAGATGATTATTCCGATACATATCTATAACTAAGAAACGACTATAAAACACCTACGCGACCAAATGGAGTGTAGGATTATCTTGCGCAGTTACCACACTGTTAGCTCGTTATCACTCGTCCTTTTGCTCTTCAAATCAAACCATTGATGCACTGGCAGCAATACAGCACAAATAGGTAGAAAACCTACTCTTATTATTTTGTAGACAGAAACGGTAACCTACTTTTTTACTTAAAAGCAAAATGAGGAACGAATGTTCAGTTCACCTGATGATAAATGACTACTGCAGTCCATGAAGGCTACAGCCTTCTTTGTTTGATGCGTTGTCACCTCTGAGGACTAAGATGGATTGCCTTACATTCTGTAGTTTACTGAATCTCTATATCCTTCATACTTTATTTGGCGGCAGAAATAGGTAAGAAAGTGGTACATACCCAGAATGACTCCTACCACCTAGCAACTAACTACTATCTACTAATTGTGTAGATTTCATTTGATCACCAATATGTGAAATCGTAACTATAATGGCATTTCAGTAGTGAATATATCAATTAATTTAGTAACAGAACTAGGGCAAGCCCCTTAATGTTGTAATAGCTATCTAGGTTACTGACCTAAAGTGCCGGTGAAATTAGTAGCAGTAACTGAATGCATGTTTTAATACTACCTTTTTTTAACGATTGTTTTATAGATTCTGCGAATGTAATATTAGATACTAATTTAAAAAAAAAACTTTAAATAAGTCATTATTTCTTTATTGCACTTCAGTTTTGTATTAAACATAGTGTAACACGGGCCACCGATAGTAGATTAAAAAAACTTCAAGTTGAGCAGATAAATAATAAACATATTTTTTTTTTCAATTTATTTATCAGATCAAAAAAAATACAGATATAGGTCTAATTAACATCTAAAAAACCACGGACGTTTGACTTGATGCTAAATAATTAGTTTAAGTCAGCATATTATGTACCAAACACAGTCTAAGTAAGTATTTAGGTATGTGAGTAGATAGTAGGTATAGTAGGAATATAAAGACTAAGAATGTAAGTTAACAACTTAGTTAAAGTCAGTAGTTGTAAATAAAATAAAAATAAAAAGTCTGTAGTAGCAAGGTAAAAGTAAGAACTAGGCAGGTAGGTACGTTATTGCTAAGTAAGTAGATATAGTAGGTAATTATAATTTAGATAGGAAAAAGCTTTTGAGTTTAGTTTTAATGTTTTGTTGTGATATTTTTTCGCGTACATCGAAAGGTAAGTTATTTATTAAATGCGGTATCTGGTAAGCGGCCGTCCGCTGCCCATACACATTATTAGCAGTGATGTGCCGGAGCCGGTTTTGTGTCATAGCGCGCGTACGTACAGGTTGTTCTATGTATGACTTTATATTATCGCAGAAGAAATATTGTTTTAATAACATTAAATTAATTTGGTCATAAACTGGTAAGATTTTACAATGTTTAAAAATCGCATTTTCACCATCATCAATTAGTACAAGCATATTTGGGGATACAATATTTTTAAGAATTCTAAATTGAAGATCATAGATCTGTTTTAAATATGATTTGAACGTCCGACCATAGCTTGACAAGCCATACTGAATATAAGATTCAGCCAGAGAGTTGTAAAGCATAAGTCTTACTTTGAAGGGTATACGATTTTTTAAGATTTTTATATTGGCTAGAAACTGACGCAAATTATTACACACATGTTCAATGTGGTGGCCCCAGTTAAACTTTGAGTCAATTATAAGACCAAGGTATTTTTGTGTGGGCACAACTTCGATTGTAGGACATTGGCAAGTTCCTAATTGATGGAGGCAGTCGTGATTATGAACAATTAATGGTTTTGGAGTAGGATACCTCATGTATGGGGATTTGATAATCATGAGTTTGGTTTTATCGGCATTTAACACTAGACCAACGTCATGGCACCATCGTATCAACATATCCAAATCGGCCTGAAGAGCATTACACGCATTTGAGATATCCCTACCCGAGAAGAGAAGACACGTATCGTCTGAGAATTGGTAACAGGAACTGTGTTTCAGACAGTTACCCATTTCGTTGACATAAGATAAAAAGTGCAACGGGCCAAGGACTGATCCTTGGGCCGTGCCTTCTGTCACAATCTTAGGATCACTGAACGAGTTATTAAATTTAACCGTAAATGTACGATTTTGGAGGTAATTTTTACACCAATTGAGCAAAGAACCCCGGATACCACAATCATCCAGTTTATTGATCAAGAGTTGATGTTGTAGCGTGTCGAAGGCACGAGAAAAATCAATAAACAAGGCCAGTACAAATTTTTTATGGTTCAAATGCTCGTTTACCTCATCTATAAACTTACATAGAAGGTCCGTAGTACTTTTACCCGCTTGAAATCCGTATGAATTCATACAACATGTTATTTCTATATCATTTAAAACAAGTAAATTTTACGCTTCTCATAACATTGTATGAACAAATCTCTCTCTCCCTCTCTCTCTCTGGACAGATGGATTTGTACTTCTCTCCTTAATCAATCTATAAAATTTGGGATCGATATTGGATAAAATTTTCAAGTTTAGTAAATCGCGGCAACTAGTATTGTTTGTCCAAATTCTCGCGATGGGTTGCAATTCGTGCAGGTAATGTTCCGCTCAAATAAACTCATCCGTAGAGGAAAAGAGGAGATCTCCAGCAAACGTTCAGTTCCTGGAGCGATCTGATCTACACTCCGTGTGAAAGTTTATCGATAAAAAGGATCTCCGGTTCTCCTCACTCACCATACGAAATACAGAAGCATCTTGCTGATATTCTAAACGAGCGTGTTTCTTCCACGAGCGTAGACCTATTCGTGTTGCAATCATAATACTCGTTGGTGTGGTTCTACTTCGTATCAAAATAGCTTAAGACTTGGGTTGTTGTCCATTCAGTTCGTCACACTGAGTTGTGATAACAGTGGAACCACATGTATATTAAAAATTAATCAAATTAAAAAAAACTTAAGCGTTTTGCTTTTGTATAACTGTGAATATTGGAAGACCAATGATCTGTTTTTTTGACATATTAAATTTACAACGATGCCATATTTAAAAAGGCCACCTAATAAATCAGGATTTTTACAAACTTCTTGAATTGTGAATTTATGGCAGATATCATGAATAAATGAGTTACCTTTACGAGCAGGACCAGATTTTATGACGTTTCTCGTATGGTTTTCGATATCGCAAAGGCAACGACATGCTTGCAATTTTGCTGGCTTTAATAATTTAGACTTAAATAAAACAGACTGCGGTCTTGGTACATCAAATTTTATATATGTAACCTAAGCTTCTTTTATAGATATTTCTTTTATTTAATAAATAATTATTTAAAAAAAAAAAAATAAAGTGTGTTCATCAATTGCAATACAAAAGGTATAGCTAAGAAAATTTGGCCATGATATCTTAGGAAGTTATTCTCTAGAGTTTGGTAGATTTTAGTTATCTGTACTATTATTAAAACAGAAATTAATATATAGTAGAAAAAATGTTGCAATTTAAAAACACTTGTATGTAAAAAATATAATTACAGTTCAACAAGAGGGCAAACATGCAGAATTTCTATTTTAATATTTTAAGATAAAAGAATATTATATCATACAGAAAGGCACTTATTTAATATTTACATAGTACAGAATAGCATAGAATAGAACAGAATAATTTTTATTCAATATAGATTACAGTACATACCTTGTAAGGCCCATGGCAAAAGTAAAGTTACAGTATATACGTCCCACTGCTGGGCACAGGCCTCCTCTCATTTCTGAGAGGGTTTTAGGGCAAGGAAATGTCCCCCGGGGACATTGTTGGGGGACGTGTTGGCGAACTTCACATGATTTCGAAATATCTTTTTTTTTTGATTTCTCAGACATGCAGGTTTCCTCATGAAGTTTTCCTTCACCGCCGAGCACGTGGTAAATCAGCACTTAAAATTGCAATTAACAATTTCATTGGTGCTGGCGGGGATCGCACCCGAGTTGCTCGGGTACTGTGTAAAGCGAGTGCTAACCAATTACCACCCAATGTTCTCGGTGGAGAACTAAATAAAATAAGCGCTTACCGCCTAGACCGAAACGAGTTCATTAGGATGTGTTCTAGGAAAGATATAACAAAATACTTTATGTGCCTCATAAATAACACCCCCTTGAATGTATTTTTACAATTTTGGACACGATTATTTTTGTTCTCAAGTAAAGGCATTGGGCCGTTTTTGCATTTCACCTACAGTTTTGTATGTCATTAGATGATTAGGTGCTTCAAGTTTTTCATTCATTCATTCATTACAGCCCTTCACAAGTCCACTGCTGAACATAGGCCTCCCCCACGGAATGCCACAAAGCACGGCCCCGAGCCACCTGCATCCATTGACTTCCTGCATGTCTTACCAGGTCGTCACTCCATCTAGTGGGGGGACGCCCTACACTTCGCCTGCCGGTACGAGGCTGCCACTCGAGAACCTTTCTTCCCCATCGGTTGTCGGTTCTTCGAGCTATATGGCCGGCCCATTGCCACTTCAGCTTACTAATCCTTTGGGCTATGTCGGTTACTCTGGTTCTACTGCGGATATCCTCATTTCTAAGTTTATCACGCAGAGAAACCCCGAGCATAGCCCTCTCCATTGCTCGCTGAGCGACCTTGAGCTTCCTCATACGGCTTCAAGTTTACAAATAAAAAAATAAAAAAAAAACAACTGTATACTTACGTGGTAGAGCCATGCTGCAGCTATATTAATAGTATAGTTGTAGCACGAATGGTCGAGCCGACGACCGGGGAAAGACCACGCTCTCACAGAATACCAGCGTAAAATAGCAGCTTAATGCTGCTGTGTTTCGTATGTAGAGTGTAGAGAACCGGAGACCCTTTTTACTGAAAAAGAGGCATTCTATCTTAGTCTTCACGGTTGACAACGCATCTGCATTTAAATTCGCAAACGAAGATAGATGTAGATGTCTATGGGCCACAGCAACCACTTACCATCAGGTGGACTGTGTGCTCGTTTGTCACCCTTATTCTATAAAAAAATACTTCTTTTACTCGCTTATTTCATACAATAAACTAAAAACATGCCAAAATATGCAAATTTGAAAAACAAAACTGTAAATCGTCATATAACAAAGCTTTTAACACAAATATATTATACACTAAAGAAAACGTAAAATTTAACTACTCTTAAAAAAATTGCGCGTATATCATTATTTTACAAAACTAAACTTCATGCAAAATCATAAACTACAGCAATTCTCAATAAATTTATAAACTATGGAATTCTTTATATTTCGTAAAACACAATCTAACATTGCATGTGGTTGCATGTACAACATTAAGTGCGAGATTTATTATAATGACAATGGCGACATTATTTACAAATAAAGGCATATGTTTTGCTGCATATTGACGTAGTTTCTTCGATAGTAATGGTAGAGTAGGCTTCCCTCTTTTAAGTTTCGTAGGGGCGTTCGCTTCCAGTTTTGAATCACCTGAAACTGTTTCCTCATTTGTGTAAATTACAACCATTTTTTCGCCATGATTCAGTTTGAAGAATCTTGGTTATTGTATTTTTTAACAGTACTCCTTTAAAAATGTGGTCTTTTTGAATTAGAGCTATGAAAGCAATATGACTGCAGTTTCGTTTTTTTAACGAGTAAAATTATAAACATATCATTTACATATTGTTCAAAATTTTATGTGTTTTTCCAAGAGATTCTGAGTTCTAAGTTAAATAAGTAGGCTGGGATAATTTATTTTTTGGGTGGGAATAGTTTTTCAGACTAAACAGGTGGTGAAGTCGTAGAGTTACTGTCAGAGGGACTTATATTTCTTCAACAACCACAGTTACCTTTTTCACGAGTAACGCCACGACGAGCTTTTGATGGAGTTAGCTATACTATTATTTCTCATGGTTTGTTTCTGAATTTTTCTTCCTTTTAGGTTTTCCCATTTCCATTTTCTGACCTTTCGGAATCACTCGAGCTAGACGAATGTTCTGACTTAATTCTAAAAGGTTATCCAAATATTCATCACTAGGCACGAAACCTTCAATCTCCGATTCGTTTGATAAATTATAAACATTTTCATCATTCAAAACTGTCATAATTGTAAATCAATATTTAAAAATAAACAACTTCAATTTTCTGAAAGACGATTTTTTTAACTACCTAACTAACGTCCAATGGCCTCACGTAATACCAAATAAATAATTACTGTAATTGTACCTATCACCCCATGTGTTTGCCCGATCACATATTTTTTTAAATCTAAATATTTTTTATGCACAGCATGACATGGATAAATAACACAATATTTATCAAACACAAAATCTAAATTTCGTAATTATAAATGATTTGTTGCAAAAATAAATGGTTTTATTGGATAAATCAAGATGAAAACTCACCAAGACGACGCATGGATTCCATGTTTGCTCATTTAGTTTTGAATGAAGAGTTATCTGTGGTTGGTTGTCTACTTTTTCTTGTGTCAAATGTGGCTAGCAAACAGGCCAATCACTGACAACTATCACCAAATACAAAACGCGAAAATTTTTTAATCTAGGAGCGAAAATATAATTTGTCCTCAGTTGATGACAGTGGGCGGTCATTTTGATTACAACTTTTTTCGTATTGGGCCGAAACACATAAATTATTAAGTACTTCTCTGATCACATTGGGCCTAACGAGGATAATACTTTTTGAAAGTCATTTTTTACTTTTACCACTGGTTCGCAAAAAAACCTCTGTCCTGGGAAGAACCAGCAAGAAACCCAGTGGGACTTTTTTTTAAAAGCACAATTTACAATATAATATTTTATACAATTGTTATGAAAACATTTAGAAACAGCATGGTAGCGATCACCTCATTCCCAGGGGTTATTATCAGTCATGTACTCTTTAGTAGTATAATAATGGTAGGGACAGACTAGTCCCACGTACGCAACGTATGCAACGTATTATGACATCTGAATGCTTGATTTTGTATGAAAACTATACACTAGAAACACACCTATCGTATGCAACGCAATCATACGCGTCCAACGCAATGTCGATCTGCGATGTCTAGATAGGCGTGGGAAGGTGGAGGGATGTTCGTACGCAATCCCACTAATGTTGCCAACTTAGTGGATTTTCCACTAAAACTGGTGGTTTCGACCTCCTTTTAGTCGAGAAATATTGCTTTTAGTGGTGCAATATTTCTCCAGCTGGTGGTTTTTTCTAGTGGGTCTGTAGAATTAAGTTTCAATTTGTGGAAAGATGATCACTTGACTGTTAAGCCACATACGTTTCGAAGTATATATCTACATCATTTCAGGAGAATTTACTTTTACTGTGTAGGCAAAAATGATTCATCAGACATGACGTGCGTCAGACGATCCATCCCAGTTGAATTAAAATTTGAGTTATTAGCGACTTTTGTGATTACTCTGTAATAAAAAACAAGCAGAGGAATAGAATGAAATTAAATCCTTTAACTGTTATAATACGAGTACGCTGCGGTATGAGGTTGGCAGGAAAATGCTGCAACGAAATGGAAATTCCGATAAGCGTTGTAAAACAAATTATACCAAAAAATCATATGAATCTGAAACCGAAGTTGATGGTGTCGACAAAAATGATTCATCTGAAGAAGATGATTTAATTTAAAATAGCAGTTGATTAAATAATCAATAGATGTTGACTTGTTGATTTATTAATTATACCTATATAGAGTTATTGTTTATTCAAATAGAAATTTCATATTTTGTTACATAGAATGTAATAATAAAATTAAACAATTACTAATATGTATACCTATTTTTTCTTTCGTAATAAATAAAAAATATTTACTACAAAATTAAGGGATTATGAGTGCAGGGTTGCTTTTAGTGGTTTTCTGGTGGTTTTAGAATCTGAATCTGGTGGAGAGCTAGTTTACTTGTTGGCAATACTGCGTACGTTGCATACGTAGGTGAAGTGTGTACACTAACGTAGGAGCGTTGCATCGCATACGTTGCGTACGTGGGACTACTCTGTCATTACCATCACCCTTACTAGAAAATTTTTGCTCAATAAATAATTTAAACCTTTAGATAGAAAAGGTCTGCATATTTTCTTTATATAATAGGATATATTATTGGAATTTATTACTACTTAACATCCAGGAAGCGCAAACTTTACAGACTTTTAAAAAACAACTTAAGGAGTATTATTTGAATTTCCCGTCATAATAATAAATTTTATTTATTTTCTCTTTTCATTAATAATAGGTTTTTTTTCTCTCCTCAGTTTATTTTATATTGTACGTTGCACCTATCCGTCGAAATATAAAATTACAATGTCCTTTTACGTTCGGTTTGTCAGGTAGAAATCGCATAAAGCGATATGACCACCGTTTGTAGTTCATAAGTTTCCGTTATTGTAACCACTTTGTTTAAATGCAAAAACGATTTATCTATGTATCTATTTATACAATAATATTAATTATAGTACCTAATATTTTATCACTCTTCTTCAGAAAGCAGTATTTTTCAGGAAACCTCCTATATAATCACTTTTAAATCTTTGACAAATTGTATAAAAAATAAGAATAATTCATTGAACAATCTTCGTTAATACAACTGCTCTTTTATATTTACAGACGTGTGTGTGTGTGTATGGTATTCTGTGAGAGTGTGGTCCTTCTCCACTTCACGTAACCCATTTGTTCTGCAGCCATAATGTAGCTGCTGTTCGGCTCTACCATGTTAAATAACTTAATTTTAAATTATAATTATATCTAAGTCTCGTTGTAGCCACCGGTGACTAGAGAGACTTATTCAAACAAATTTCACTTTAAACAATATTAGATTTCATTATATAGTGATATTTGCACCCCTGAATTAGAAAAAAATTTTTTTCATGAAACAGTTTTTCTTCCCACATATCCATTTAAATATTAAAACAAAAATAGATGTCATGAAATACAAATAGCAATTAAATACAAAAAAAATTGAAACGAATTGCTCACACATTTAGAGTAATCATAAACGATGAGTAATTAGGCATGTATGGATGTGAAAGTTGTGCAAGGAATGTACCAAAATTGTGCTTAATGGAATTCCATAGCTTCTCTCACCCGCTGAGTGACAGATGCGAGTGTTCATAATATGTATACATAAAGGTAAAATAATATGGCAGATATCATGAATAAATGTTTCTCGTATGGCTTTGATATCGCAAAGGAAACGAAATGCTTGCAATTTTGCTGGCTTTAATAATTTAAACTTAAATAGAATAGACCACGGTCTTGGTACATCAAATTTAATACATATAATATGTAACCTAAGCTTCTTTATAGAATGCCAACTCCTTTATGTAAAATTTGATTAGAATTATTTTAAGATAATTAAAGTAACTTGACGGCTTGGTAGCGTATGGCTAAGCAGTTGACTGCGGCCATACAGAGCCACCCTTATCTATCAACTTCCTGCATGTCTTATCATGTCTTACCAGGTCGTCACACCAAGTTTTACATGTCCGCTTGCCGGTATGAGGCTGCCACTCTTAATTCTGTTTTTCCCATCGGTTGTCGGTTCTTAAAGCTTTAAGCAGGCCCATTTCCACTTTGGTTTAGTGATCCATTTAGTTATGTCGATTAGTCTAATTTTGCTGCGAATATCATCTTAACGAATTTTATCACCCAAAAAACTCCAATCAATGCCCTCTCCATAGCTTACTGTGAAATATAATTCGCCAAAATCGATCGCATAAGTAAAAAAATGAACTAGTTCGTTACATAGCTTACAAGCTCTCGATAAGAATCCTCATAGTCCCAATTATTGAGAAGCAAAATTTTGGTAGATACCACTTGGTTATTTTAAATTGTAACAAAGCACGAAAACACTAACTGCCTCAGTACAAAAGGTGCAATCATACAATACGAAACAATGCATACAATAACGATGATAGTCTCGCATGCATTGTAATCAGTGGGGTCACAGTATGCGGGGAAATGGCCTGTTTGTGCCGCTAGTTAACTACCAACAGTTGTCTAATAACAAAATCGAAACAAAACTGCTGAGCGCTACTTAACTATTGTCGAGGTTTTGAGAGGTTTTATGTTCGACGCATATGTTTTTTTATGTATCTTCACCATCCATCCATCTATTACAGCCTATCAAAAGTCTACTACTGAACATAGGCTTCACCAAAAATTGCTTCAATTAAATTGCTTCATTTGCCATAGTTGGTACGCTTGACAGGTGGGTTGGCAACTGTAGTTTTTATAATTTGTAGTAGTTATCAGGAATATGTTGCTGCCCATCTCCTGTTTTAGTTTCCATGTGTCGCCTCTTACAACACCCACGGGACTGTATAGTGTAGTGGATATTCTTACACCACCACTACACGATATGTTGACAGATTTGTTGGAAAATGCTAAACTGATTCAAATAACAGTATCTTATTAAATGACTTTCTTTTTTTTTTTTATGAAAATCTTTTTTATAATATATTTGCGATTGTCCCACATAAATATGAAAAAAAAACATTACTATAAGGTTGTGAAAATTTTGTATGAAAATTATAACCAAAAATTATAAAAAAATTATAACTAAATAAATTATAACTGTTACATAGACTAGGGTAAATTAATTAAAATTTTAATAAATGTATTTAAACTAACTTTAATTATTTTCTATATTAATACTAAAATTATCATGTCGTATTATGTCGGTGATTGCGTCAAAGAATACACAGTCCGTTTCGTTGTTCAAAATCGACTTATGAAATTATACAACGTCATCTAAACCATTAAACATTGAGAATATGCTGCAAAGGACAGTCTGATCACCTTGAATATACTCCCATAATTATTTTTTTTTATTTATTTATTTATTCTTTATTGCATTCCTTAATATAAAAGAATACAAAGGGCGGACTTAATGCCTTGAGGCATTCTTTACCAGTCAACCCATGGAGTGGTGAGAATTTGACGTAGGTGTAGCAATATAGAAAGAAAACAAAATATAAATGATAATTAATTACGTTATATATACCTTTTACTAATATATACAATAAATAAACTATAGAAATATCTCCTAATTATACATATATACAAATATATACATACATACATAAACATACATATATACATATCAACATACATATATAAATAGTACATATAAATAACTATGAATATATACGTCTAACAATATAAATGACTTGGATGATTCATGTAAGAAGTTTTGTCTTTAATAGATGATTACGCACCAACTTTTTAAAAGCAAACTTATTGGGAGCTTTTCTGATGTCATCGGGCAAGGAGTTCCAAAGGCGTATAGCCTGAACTGTAAAGGAGTTACCATAGAACTCGGTGAAGTGAACTGGAATACATATTTTGTTGTTAGAAGAAGAGCGTAGAACCCTATCATGAGTTGAGGAGAGGTAGTGAAATTTACTCTTAAGATAATTAGGCGAAGATGGGTCATTTAATGAATGGAAAAAAACAAGTAATATTCTTAAATTGTGCCTCTGTCGGATTGAAAACCAATTAAGCTTAGATCTATATTGCGATATATGGTCATATTTAAAAAGCCCGAAAATAAATCTAATGCGAGTACAGTTATTGAGAAGGCGTTCCAGCTTGTTCAGAAAATCTTGGGACAGATCCGGGTAATACTCATCTGCATAATCAATTATGGGTAATATGAGCGATTGGAAAAGCATGATCTTCGATTTTGTGGGAAGAAAATGTTTTACACGATACAGAGAACGTAACGTGGCAATGACTTTACGACTCACTTCAGAAACCTGAGTTCTCCAATTCAGCGTGCTGTCAATGTGTAGGCCAAGATTTTTTACAGACATACTGAACGGTATTGTAACCCCATTGTAATAAATAGGAGGTAAGTCTGCAAGATTAATCTTGGCTAGCATCCTTGAGCTACCCACCAGTATAGCTTGGCATTTCAAAGGATTGACCAACACTCCATAACGAGTAGACCAATGTTTGATAGCTGATAAGTTGTCATTTAATTTTTTAATCCCATAATGGATATCCCCAATTTCAGCTTGCACGTATAGCTGAAGATCATCGGCATACAGATGGTACGAGCAATCGAAAATGGAGGTAATAAAGTTTATAAAATTGAAAAATTATAGGAGAAAGAATACCGCCTTGCGGCACACCAGTCCACATCAGCCCAAGCTGAGGTCATTTGCCCACACAGACTGACTGCTGTCGACCGCGAAGATAAGATGCAAACCATTCCAATGCTGTAGGGCCAAAATTTAGATGAGACAGTATGGAAAGAAGGATTTCATGATCAAGTGTGTTGAAAGCATTTGAGAAATCAACTAGTACCAGTACTGTTACTTTTTTTTCTTTCAAACCTTGTCTAATATCGTCTGTGACGTTAATTAAAGCAGTACTGGTACTATGACTAGGGCGAAACCCAGACTGATATATACTCAGTAGGTTATGTTTCGAAATAAATGTAGAAATTTGCTTGTAAACACAGGATTCTAAAATTTTGGAAAGAAAGGGTAGAATGGATATAGGGCGAAAATGATTGGGAAGAATGGGAGTAGGAACTTTTGGAAGGGGCTTTATGAAAGCCCTTTTCCAAAGATAAGGGTACTGACCTGAATCAAGGGAAAAATTTATAATATGGGAAATTGCCGGAAGAAGGTGCTCTAGTATAAATACTACCATGTGTCTACTAATCTCATCATAACCCACCGCCTTGGACTGAATTGCTAAAATAGACATTTTGACATCATCCTGAGAAACAGGAGAGAAATTAAAGATAGGTATATTAGGAATTTGCACAGAAGCAATGGAAGCCACAGTTTGAGAGCGAATTGTAGGGTCCATTGCTGTTACAGAAGCGAAATGTTGGTTGATTTCATCAAGTGATAGAGAAGGACCACAATCCAATGTAGCTGGCCTGCAAAGCCCAAAAGATCTAAGAAATTTCCACACTTCGGCGGGAGAAGTGTTATTAATACAATTATGGAAATATCGGCGTTTAGCTGCCCGTACCATTTGATTGCACCTATTCCTGGCTGCTTTAAAAGACAACCAATTTTCTTCAGAACGTTCTCTCTTAAAACGAAGAAAAGCTCGATTTCGTCTAGACATTGCCAACCTTACGCCCTCTGTCATCCATGGGGCTGGGGGACGCTTCAATCTAACCTTGTGAACTGGGGCATGAGCATCATAAAGGCTGAGAATATTTTGGTTAAGAATAGAGACTTTATCGTCGACTGTAGGTGCTGCAATAAATGAGGCTAGATCGAGATTAAGAGCGTCATCCCTTAGCTTGTCAAAATCTATTTTAGAAAAACTGCGCAGATGCAGTACAGAAGGGGAATATTTGGGAGGTTTAAGCTTATACGAAGCATAAATCAAGTCATGGCCTGAGATGCCCAAAGCAGGTAACTGTCCGTGCATCATCACATGATCAGGAGAAGCAGCAAATATAAGATCAATCAATGAGTCATCGGTTCCAATATTGTGATGAGTAGCCTTTAAAGGGAGAATAGAAAGATTAACCGACTCAACAATTGAAAGAAGCTTTTTGGAACGAGGAGAGTTTTTCAACAAATCTGTATTGAAGTCACCCATGATTATACAGTGTGAGTACTCAGAACAAATATCAACAAGAGCCATATCTAAAGTAGCGAAGTAGTCTGTCGAAGGGGGGCAATACACTACCCCTAGAAGCATCCTTATACCCTTGACATCAAGTTCCAAAAATAAAAACTCTGAAGAGGCAGAATAGCAGGAAGGAGATGCTAAAACAATTTTATGAGGAATTGATGCGTGTAGGTAAATGGCTACACCACCTCCACCTTTTCCAACCCGATCATTCCTAACAAGTACAAAACCGGGTAGGGGATATAAAGTTGACGGTAAAGAAGGCTTCAGCCAACTTTCCGACACTAATATGCCATGAATATGCTCGGATAAAAATGAAGCTTCGAGTTCGGTGTAGTGGCTTGGGATACTTTGAGAATTTATGTGACATATGTTCAGAGAGTTGTTAAAAGACGTGAAAACTCCTTTGAGTAGTTGGTGTAAATCAAGCGCACTGTCGTTGAATACATCAATATAATTTTACTCTTGCGATGAAAGAATCATCGCAAGAGTAAAATTATATTGCAGAAGAATCATTTGCAGAGCTAAACGACTCAACATCAGACATAATTCATAGACTAAGATAATACATAGATTAAATAAATATAAAAAAACTAAAAAAAATGATATATAAAATATAAAAGTAAGGTATGTAAACTATAAAACTAATTTATAAGCTAAAACGTAGTAAACATAAACAACACCAACCCATCAGTTAACCGTTTAAAAAGTAAACTTAATATAAATAAATTTTATGTGCAAACTTATATAAAATATCTGACGTGGCAAAATATTTTTGTCTAATAATATAAATGTTCCACAATAGGTATCTCACAAAATAATAAGAGAAAATGTCTACCATAATAAATCGATTACAAAATCAAGGTACAAAATCGATATTGGCTGTATGGCACATTTGTCCTTTGCCTATCAAGGGCTAAGAAAAAAAATGTCAAAATTAAAAATCAAATAGAAAATATTATGTATAGTTTTAAGGTACATTTATAAAAGTAAAAAACAATAAGTATTGTTAGCACAGATTATAAAGATGATTATAATTAGACTATTACCACAGCTATTACCATTATATACATATATACATTAATATATAATGTACCTATATCAGTCCATGTAATAGTTGATCGCTCTCGATCTCATACTTTTTATGACAAAATCGTTGATATATAGAATAGAATAGAATCATTTTTATTCCATAAAGATTACAAGAATACTTAAAGAAAGTCATTTTTTACTTTTACCACTGGTTTGGAAAAAAACTTCTATCCTGGGAAGAACCAGAAAGAAACCCAGCGGGACTTATTTTTTTAAATAAAATCAATTTACAATATATTATTTCATACAATTGGTATGAAGCCATTAGAAACAACATGGTAGAGATCACCTCATTCCCAGGGATTATTATCAATCATGTACTCCTTAGTAGTATAGTAATCTGTACTAAACAATTTTTGTTTAATTAAAAAATAACTTTTTGATAGATACGGCCAGCATATTTTCTGGGACTTTGTTATAAAAGCGTATATTGCCCCATAAAGGAATTACTGACTCTTTGGAGTCGAGTAACTGGTATAACTTACTTGTGCTTGTTCCTAGTATTTACACAATGTACATCACTATTTTAAATAAAACTGTTTTTGTGCATCTACATTAAATTTTCGTAAATATATTGAGAGGTCAAATTTAATATGTTCATTTCTTAATTTTTTTCCCTATGGGATTCTTTCGGACCTAGATTATAAATTGCTCGTATGGCTCTCTGCAAAACAAAGATAGTTTAAATGTCAGTTGCATTACCCCATAGCAAGATTCCCTATGACATTATGCTATGGAAATAACTAAAATAAACTAATCTAGCTGTTTTAACACATGTAAGGCTTCTAATATTTCTTACAGCATATGCTGCAGAACTAAGTTTGCTAGCTAGTTTAGATATACGAGAGCCCCATTGAAGCTTCGCGTCAACTGTAATTCCGAGGAAAACAGTGGATTCAACAAGGCTTAGCTCCTCCCTATTTAAAAGCACACTGGTATACACCTGTTTAACATTTGGTGTTGTAAATTTAATATATTTCGTTTTATTACCGTGCTTTTGATATAGCATT
This sequence comes from Parnassius orleans, assembly GCA_029286625.1. NCBI lineage: Eukaryota > Metazoa > Arthropoda > Insecta > Lepidoptera > Papilionidae > Parnassius > Parnassius orleans. The sequence continues at coordinate 137,435 of JAGSMP010000448.1, read as the reverse complement.
ATTCACTTCGTCATGTTTCAATAATTTCCTTTTAAGTCGGAAAATTAATGAACTATCATCAGCAAATAAAACTATATCATGGTTAGTCCCTACCAAGTAAGGTAAGTAATTAATATAAACTGAGAACAGGAAGGGGCCAAGAATTGAGCTCTGAGAAACACCCATAGATGTTACCGATCCGGAAGAACTAATCCCATTAATAACAACTGTTTGCATTCTATTATTTAGATATGATGTCATAAGCTAAAGCGCTATGTTTTTTACACCATAATGATGTAAATGTATGTAATGTAATATTTAATATATCAAAAAATATAAATCAACTTCTCGATAATATGCTCTTTACATAATAGGAATCCGCGTCTATAATATAAATTTTAAATTAGAAGGGATTGAAGCGGCGGCAATACAATATTAATACAATGAAACTGACGACTGCGTAACCTAGTTAACTTCGCAACTGGTACGTCACTTACATTTGATCGAAAAAAAAGAGGAATTGTTGTTTTTTTTTTGGTTGGGTTTTGTTGTAGTTGTCACCTTGAGTATGACAGTCATTCTAACTCACCTCTTATCTGCTTTCATAAGCGTTAGATTGAAGATGGAAAATTTGTCCATTACTCATTACTAAAAATCCACGGCTGGGAGATGGATCTGTCTCATTGTAGAGCAATTTACGTTGCCACCACACAGCTAATTTCAGAAATCACAACCTAGGTCAAAATCTGTCAGAAATATTAAATTAGTCTAACGTTTACTCCAATATGCTCTCATATCATATAAGTGATAAATTATGTCACCGGAACTTCATTCGCGCGGCAATTTACGAGTAAATTGCTAGAAACGAGCTTACGCGCACGCCTAAGTGATTAAATTTTCCGAGCTAAATAGGAAACTACTCGCTAAAGTAACTTCATGTTTAATATGATAAAAATTATAAAAGTAATTAAAATAGTTATTATATAACAACATTATGGAATTTTCTTAGAATCTTACCTAAGATGTCTTCCACCAAATAGCAGTGCTTGCGCTGCTATATTCCGGTCTGAAGGGTACAGAACGCCAGTATAATTACAAACTGTGAGGCGTTCCATCTTAGTCCTCATAGATGACAGCGCATTTGTAGTTATTTGAAGTTGGTTGCTGGTATCCTTCGTCTGCAGTAGCAACTTGCAATCATTTGGGCTGTAACTTCATTCGTCACTTCAGTCTTATGGTTTTATAGATCACAATCAATTCTTATTAAGTAATTTTTTACTTTAAATACTGGTTCGGAAACAAAACCTCTGTCCTAGGAAGAACCAGAGGTTAACTTAAGTTATTTATACGAGTAGATTCACACATTATTAATTGTCTATTAAAGTGAACTGCTGAACAAAGGCCCTCATGGATTCCATTAAAGTTGCGACGCTTGGCAGGCGGATTGGCAAGCACAGTATTTTAATTATTTTGAGTAGTTATCAGGAAGATACAGGAAATTGACAGCACACTTTCCTGTTTCATTCCTCTATCATCTTTTTCGGGTCACCCACGGGATAGTAGTGTAGTTGATTCTCATACGCCGCCATTACGAAATCTGAACCAAATTCTTTCAAACTAAATATGGAAAAAAATATCTCTTAAGTTATTTGAAACCACATGAAAGCAATGGTATGGCCCCAGGAAACAAATAAATTGATTTAGCTCGCAGATCTTTATAGGAATTTCTATTCAATATGACTCTTTTTGGAATAAATTTAACGTATCGGAATAAAAAATAGAAACATTTATATTACTCTTTTATTCCTAACCCGGGAGTAGCTGGAGGGTGTACAATGTGAGAGATAAAATAAGTGAAACGTTACAGTTGAAGATAATCGCGTTTAAGGCGACATTGCAGTAATTTTACCAACATTTCATAGAAATTCAGCATACGGACAAGAGTTTTGTGAATACTGAAACACAAATCAAAATAACTGGTTTAAAAACGATCGACAGTTTAAGATGGATATATTATGTGCGTGAGTGTATGCCCTTACAATAATTTGAGCATGATTTCAGTGTCACTTAATTTTTTTTAGTGTCCTCTTTAATCGTTGGCATAAGTTAGAAGCATGGAAGTATCCACACTATCGTAATGCGTTAGGGGAGTTAACACAAACTTCATAATTCATAATGTCTTCGAATTTTTTCTAATTTTCCAGACATGCATCCCCACCGTGTTTTCCATCATTATCGAGCGCGTGGAAAATTTGCGCTCAAAATTTGAAATAAAAGTTTCATTGGTACCGGCGGGGTAACGTACTCGATTCTACTATTAACAGAGTGCTACTAATCTGTCTGTACATTAATATTAGGCAAAATAAATGTAGGTTAAAACCAATTCTTGTATACAATTACTTTTTATACGTGGTAGAGCCATGCTGCAGCTATATTAGTAGTATAGTTGTAGCACAAATGGGTCGGTTCGACCGGGGAAGGACCACGCTCTTACAGAATATCAGCGTAAAATAGCAGCTTAACACTGCTGTGTTTCGTATGGTGAGTGTAGAGAACCGGAGACCCTTTTTACTGGAAAAGAAGCATTCCATCTTAGTCCTCACGGGTGATAACGCATCTGCATTTTGAGTCTTTATTGAGGATAGATGTAGATGCCTATGGGTCACAGCAACCACTTATTACTATACCGCTATTCGAATATTGTCGTGGATCACACCTTACACAAGCGTTTTAAGCTTGCCAGGAGCGGTTAAAGTGAATATTAGTAATATTAATAGCATTGCTAGTATTTTTTATAAAAAAAAAATTAAATTAGAAATTAAATATAATTTACAAAAATTGTATAAGGATAAAATTAATTGTAAGATACACTTAGATTTTTATAGGCACTTAGCAGGATTCTATTGTATACATCCACTGCCATATACAGTTTCAGCATGGTCACCACATAAGAGAGCTAAACTAATCTGTTAACGAAAATTAAAATGTACATTATACATGGTGAAATAAAAGTCATTGACATCCTTTTAAACTAAAAATGTACTCATGGTACAAATTACGTTGAGACCAAAATAACGCAAATTCTTTAATATTGCAAGTTTAATAGTCCAAAAGGACATTAAAATTATTTTCCTTCTTATCTCAAGGACAAATTAAAGTATATTTCATCAACGCATGATAGAACTCTGCGTTCCTCGTTTAATTATAAAATAAATATCACACTACATTTTACCAATTTTGTTGGTAATTCCTTCATCATTCAGGCTGCACTGCTCTGGAACTTCTTGCCTGAAGACGTTAGATAAATATCCAATAAGACTGCATTTAAAAGATTGGTACGTAAACACTTTATGAAGATAACAGATGGTAGTTAGTATGGTCGATTTGGTTACCTTTGTCGTTATTTTATTTAAAGGTTAAATAAAATATATGTCATTTTCAACCATTATTGCAAATCAACACGAAATAATTAATTATAACAAAATAAATAGTAAACACCAATAATTTAAGAACTCTAAAAACGTTAAATGTTTCTTGTAAGCACAGTTCATCGGCAAAGGCAAATTCAAGACGTAAAGACGTAAGTGCCTGCGAGCAACACTTGCCAGAAATCATGACATCTGGCTACTTTTCTAATTTTTTTTCTCTACGTTTCCACTAAATTAATTTACTTTAAAGAATTTTACAACATGAGTAGAATAATAGGTTTAATGGATGCCAAAGACTTCAATTTCAGCCTGTATAAACTCATTTAAATTCTATTTCACACAGTACTATTAATTTAATACAGCACTTGTTCGTGCATATGTTATCTATTACAGACATTGTTAGTTTCACAAACTCTAACTATGCGAAGTTAAATAAAACAGCGTCACCTGGACTTCTCTCGGTCTGCATTAGTATTTAACAAATTATTAAAATTTATTCATTCCTTATTCAGGCCACCTCCTAGATTGTTTTATAGGGGGAATAATTTCCATAGTTTCCACATTTGGCAGGCGGGTTGGCAACCGCAGTTTTTTTATATTTTGTGTAGTAATGGGAAGGATACTGCTACCCATCTACTTGAAACGACGTATTCCATCTTAGTCCTCAGGGGTGACCACGCATCTGGATTTTGATTCTTTATTTAAGGAAAGATGTAAACGTCTATGTACCACAGCATCCACTTAACAATAGGTGGACTGGGTACTCGTTTGTTACCCTTGTTCTATAACGTGGTAGAGCCATGCTGCAGCTATATTAGTAGTATAGTTGTAGCACAAATGGGTCGGTTCGACCGGGAAGGACCACGCTCTTACAGAATATCAGCGTAAAATAGCAGCTTAACACTGCTGTGTTTCGTATGGTGAGTGTAGAGAACCGGAGACCCTTTTACTGGAAAAGCATTCCATCTTAGTCCTCACGGGTGATAACGCATCTGCATTTTGAGTCTTTATTGAGGATAGATGTAGATGCCTATGGGTCACAGCAACCACTTATTACTATACCGCTATTCGAATATTGTCGTGGATCACACCTTACACAAGCGTTTTAAGCTTCCCAGGAGCGGTTAAAGGGAATATTAGTAATATTAATAGCATTGCTAGTATTTTTTACAAAAAATAAATTAATTTAGGAATTAAATATAATTTACAAAAATTGTATAAGGATAAAATTAATTGTAAGATACACTTAGATTTTTATAGGTAATTATCAGGATTCTATTGTATACATCCACTGCCATATACAGCTTCAGCATGGTCACCACATAAGAGAGCTAAACTAATCTGTTATCGAATATTAAAATGTACATTATACATGATGAAATAAAAGTCATTGACATCCTTTTAAACTAAAAATGTACTCTTGGTAAAAATTACGTTGAGACCAAAATAACGCAAATTCTTTAATATTGCAAGTTTAATAGTACAAAAGGACATTAAAATTATTTTCCTTCTTATCTCAAGGACAAATTTAAATATATTTCATCAACGCATGATAGAACTCTGCGTTCCTCGTTTAATTATAAAATAAATATCACACTACATTTTACCAATTTTGTTGGTAATTCCTTCATCATTCAAGCTGCACTGCTCTGGAACTTCTTGCCTGAAGACGTTAGATAAATATCCAATAAGACTGCATTTAAAAGATTGGTACGTAAACACTTTATGAAGATAACAGATGGTAGTTAGTATGGTCGATTTGGTTACCTTTGTCGTTATTTTATTTAAAGGTTAAATAAAATATATGTCATTTTCAAGTGACCATTATTGCAAATCAACACGAAATAATTAATTATAACAAAATAAATAGTAAACACCAATAAATTAAGTACTCTAAAAACGTTAAATGTTTCTTGTAAGCACAGTTCATCGGCAAAGGCAAATTCAAGACGTAAAGATGTAAGTGCCTGCGAGCAACACTTGCCAGAAATCATGACATCTTGCTACTTTTCTAATTTTGTTCTCTACGTTTCCACTAAATTAATTTACTTTAAAGAATTTTACAACATGAGTAGAATAATAGGTTTAATGGATGCCAAAGACTTCAATTTCAGCCTGTATAAACTCATTTAAATTCTATTTCACACAGTACTATTAATTTAATACAGCACTTGTTCGTGCATATGTTATCTATTACAGACATTGTTAGTTTCACAAACTCTAACTATGCGAAGTTAAATAAAACAGCGTCACCTGGACTTCTCTCGGTCTGCATTAGTATTTAACAAATTATTAAAATTTATTCATTCCTTATTCAGGCCACCTCCTAGATTGTTTTATAGGGGGAATAATTTCCATAGTTTCCACATTTGGCAGGCGGGTTGGCAACCGCAGTTTTTTTATATTTTGTGTAGTAATGGGAAGGATACTGCTACCCATCTACTTGGAAACGACGTATTCCATCTTAGTCCTCAGGGGTGACCACGCATCTGGATTTTGATTCTTTATTTAAGGAAAGATGTAAACGTCTATGTACCACAGCATCCACTTAACAATAGGTGGACTGGGTACTCGTTTGTTACCCTTGTTCTATAACGTGGTAGAGCCATGCTGCAGCTATATTAGTAGTATAGTTGTAGCACGAATGGGTCGGCTCGACCGGGGAAGGACCACGCTCTCACAGAATACCAGCGTAAAATAGCAGGTTAACACTGCTGTGTTTCGTATGGTGAGTGTAGAGAACCGGAGACCCTTTTTACTGGAAAAGAGGCATTCCATCTTAGTCCTCACGGGTGACAACGCATCTGCATTTTATTCTATCCTAGATGTAGATGTCTATGGGCCACATCAACCACTTACCATAAGGTGGACTGTCTGCTCATTTGTCACCCTATCCTATAAAAAATATTTTAGTTTGGATCACTACCAACTAATTTTAACTCCCTATTGCCAAGGCATACCACATGCCTAAATATTGTACCCAACTGTGGGAGTTATGTAAATTATTACTAACTTTTTACCTAACATACTTAATTTATTCATTTATTTATTTAACAACCGTGCAGATAATTAATCTTTCATACGCGTACATTTCGACAACTAAAATTTAATCTATTCTCTTTAACGTGTAAAAAGTAGATGTTTACAAGAATTCTCGCTCGCAATAAGTTTCAACTAAGGAAATGAATGCTCCTTTGAGAATGTTTTGTACAGTTTATAATTAACCGACCCGTAAAGTATAAATCAATATAAGAGCGCACAATTTGCTTTACTGTGCAGCAACAAAGCAAAATAAAGTAAGTTGACATGCATCCACATCCACACTAATAATAGGTCTGTACCTATGAAATTGCCGTTCCGCAGTACTTGCCATTTCAAATCAAAATAATTTCTCTAAGTTTGGCTAAGAATTCTAATTTCAAATTAATTTTATTTTAAAAACATGAAATTATTTTTTCAAAATTAGTCATTTGTTTATTGATTAACGTTATGTTTTTATCTCATTTGAATCTTTTTCGCCATCATGAATACGTTTAAAATTCGAGTAATTATGGAATATGAGTACCGTCGTGGCAGTAACGCAGCACGAGCGGCACGCATCATCATCGACGCGAATACTACAAACGAACGTACCACCACAAATATAAAATGGATTATGTTTGCCAAATGCAAGCACTCAGCACCTAAACAATGCCCTAAACGAAAACTTACCCCTAGAAAAGTGATGGTCACCGTTTTGGTAGCTTAGCGCCGGTGTGATTCATCGCAGATTCTTACTAAACGGGATGCGCATTACTGCAGATGTGTAATGTGAAGAACTGAACACAATGATGGAGAAGCTCGCACGTCTCCAACGAGCTTTCGTCAATCGCTCGACCCTGCTGCTCCTGTACGATAACGCGCGACCACATACTGCACAACAGACAGTCTCCAAGTAACAACAGCTGGGATTGGAAGTTCTTCGTCATCCGCCGTACTCATCAGACCTTACGCTTACAGACTTCTACTTTTTACAGAATTCGGATAACTTTTGGCGAGAAAATAATTCAATACCCGAGAGGCAGTAAAAAACCTTTGAAGAATTTGTTGCCTCCCGTCCAGCTGATTTCTTCAAGAAGGGCATTAATAAACTGCCACTGTGTTGGCAAAGATGCGTCGATTGTATGGGTGATTACTTTGATTAATAGAAATTAAAAATATAGAAAAAAAAATTACGTTAACTTATTTCATAAAAAACGGCAATTACTTAGGTAACCTTATCTTATAAATGGGCATACAGAGATGAGACGTATAGAGTTACTTTCTAACAAAAACACTGCACCAACCGGAATGAAATTTGACAAAGGTTAGTCATGGCCTTGGAGAAGTACATAGGCTACATTTTATCATGAATATTTATGAGCGAGCAAGATGGAAGAGGGGCAAACGAGCATGCGGCTCTCCTGATGGTAAGTGTTGACCGCCGCCCATGAGCTTTTGCAACACCAGGAGAATTGCAGGTGCGTTGGCAGCTTTATTAAATTCATATTAAAAGCATTTATGTTTTATAGTATAAGGCTGACAAACGACACATAGTTTTACCAATGGTAAGTGAATGCTGAGGCCCATAAACATTACATCTATCCTCGAATGAGAATCAAAATTCAGATTAGTTGTCGCCCCTAAGAATTAAGATGGAATGCCTCGTTTCCAATAAAAAGGGTCACCGGTTTTCTACAACACCATATAAAACATAGTAGCACTAAGCAGCTATTTTGCGCTGGTATTCTGTGAGAACGTGGTACTTCCCCGGTCGAGCCGACCCATTCGTGCTACGACTAAATAGCTGCAGCATAGCTCTACCACGTGCATCCCCTAAACGCTTTAGGATTTTCCTATTTTTAAAAATTATTTTACAAACTTTGCAAGCATATAATCTCGTAATATTTCTCATTACGTTTTAAATATAATTGGCTTTACTTACATACTTCATTATCATCATCATTTAACTGGTCCTCTGACCACCAGTAGTCTCACCAAAGATTAGGTCTAACATCAAATGCCACAAAAATTGAGTATTCTTGTTTATTTGCCCATGTTGGTCTGGGACTTATAGGTCGCACATTGATATGTTGACATTATGTGGGACTTATAACAAATAAAGGTATCAACTGTGTTACTTCACTAGCGTTTCATAAAATACGATATTGGGTTGGTGATTGCGAAGATGATTGGGAAGCTACCTATTAGTTCATTCATAATTATCCATCATCCATCTATACTCATACTTAAAAGCTAATGTGGTTCAAGTAACTTACTGCTCTTTGGTCTCTGCCTACCCCCTCTATATCCCTTTAAACATAAGTGTTTGCTTTAGTTTTTTCCTAACTTTGAACCTTATCCATCAGACAAAAGAAATTACTGCTCCTCTAATAGTAAACTAGTTTTCAAAGTTTACTTATTTCGAAAATATTTAAAAAAAAACAACAAGTTAACACGCCTCAGGCACTTTATACAAGAACGTGACTTTAGCTTCAGAAAAGTAAAAGTTTTTGTTAAACGTATTTATTTAAATGTATTTTCAAAAATTTCATTCTTGTTAACTACGCCCATTGCCCATATGTTTCTCGTTTAAAAGGGAAAATTCTGCATTTTAATGTCTTTAAGATAACATGTTACATGTCTATAATTACAATTAACGTGGCAGTGCCACACCGCAGCTATCATTGCGCTGCAGCACAAATCGGTCGGCTCTCCCGGGAAAGAACCATGCTCTCACAAAATACGTTTAGAGTAGAGAAACGCAGACACTTTTTACTGGAAACGAAAATTTCAATTTTAGTCCTCCGGGGTAACAACGCATCTACATTTTTATTCTTGATCGACGATATATGAAGGTGTTCATGGGGCACAGCACTTACTATCTTGAAGGCTGTGTGCTCGTTTGTCACCCCATATTCTATAAAGAAATAAACATTTTTGCAGGTCGGTATTGTACTCGGAGTTCTAGCGTTCTATGAAGCTTACGGTGAACACTTATTTATTTAATTAATTAATTTAATACTTCAAAGACAATATGTATATATATACTACTATTCATATCAGATGTAAAATACCCTGGCCAGCTATTGGAAGCAGTGTCAGTGCAAGACGTGACATCTGTACAGATGAGATTTGCATTTGAAGATGCAGTATATCCTACACTACTACTTTACATTGCCGTGTAGGGCCAGCGTGAAGGTGGTTCGTAGGTTTCGTAAGAGGTAAGAGAGGGAAATCAAAATTTGCAGCAGCATCTTCCTAATAATAACTCAAAGTAATAAAAAACTGCGATTGCCAACTCACCGAATATGGCAAATATACCTAAACCATGTAGTGGCGGTGTAAGAATATCCACTTACACATAATATCATCTCGTGAGTGTCCCAAGAGGCGACAGAGGGAAACTGAAACAGTAGAGGGGCAGAAGAATCTTCCTGATAACACTTCAAAATAATAAAAGAACTGCAGTTGCCAACCCGCCTGCCACGCGTGGCAACTATAGCAGACCAGTATTAGAAGCAAATAAAAATCACAATTTTTTCTGTAAAACCATTCTTAAGAAATTACTGTTTAGAGAGTTCACCATTTTTTTTTATTTGAGTACTCTGAAAGACAATACTAAAGAAAGGAAATAAAAGATTTTACACCAAAGCACTTTCGTAATGATGCTTAAAACAATAGAATCTTCGGCTACAGTATTGTTCTTTTTATATAAAAACAGAATATTTTAAAGGTATATTAAACTTCACCTTAATGAGAATAACTGTTAACAAAGAAGAAAATATTTCACATAAATTATATAAATTAAATAAATGCTTTGTGGTTTCGGCATAAAGTGATCTACTAGTCCCTCCGTACCATACCGTGGGTGTCGGAAATGGCGACAGAGGGAAATAAAACAACTGATAAGCAGCAGCATCTTCCTAATTACAACTAAAAATAATAATAAAAATTATGAGGCAATCTATAGAGAAGGCCTTTGTTCAACAGTGGACTTTGGTAGGTTGTAATAAATGAAATGAAATGAAATAACTTCAGTTTATAAAAGTAGTGTAGGTTACCTACATTAGTTTAAGCACAGGGCTCCTCCTATTTTAAGAGGGTTTGGAGAAGGCAATGTTGGCCGTGCCTCTTACCCGGAAAGGCAAGCAGATACGACGGACTTCCATTTGCCATCGTGTCATAATGTGTCCTCATACTACTATAAAGTCGGTGAAAAAGTTTCTTCGTATTTTATATAAAAATTCAGTACATTTTTTTCAAAGTTTAATTAAATTTTATTATAATATACTCGTACATGTGACATTTTGTTCGATAACTTGTTGCCATCTTGTAGGTAGTAAAATAATCCCGTTGCTGTAGAAATCTTGGGATTTTTTGATCAGTTATTGTGACAGTCCTCTCTTGATGTTAACCTAACACGTCTAAAGAGACCGAAACAGGTGAAAATCTGAGGGTCTTCTTCCCAACTAAGCTCTCTCAATTTTTGCTGAGTGGCCAAAGATGTGTGTGATCTGGCGTTATCATGATGAAAGACCACTCCTTTTCTGTTGATCAATTCCGGCCGTTTTTTCTCAATTTCTTGCTTGAGTCTCATTAGTTGTTGGTAGTAGAGATCCAAATCGATGGTTTTGCCTGGCGGTAAAAGCTTATAATAAACGATGACCTTCCAATCCCACAATACACACAGCATCACTTATTGAGTGTTAATCCGGGTTTCGCTACAGTCTGTGTAACTTGACTACTCTTTGGCCAAGATCTTTTTCGCACATTCTTGTTGTAGGTGATCCACTTTTCATCACTAGCGATCAGTCTTTTCAAAAATGTTTCGGTTTCATTAGGTTGCAATACAGAATCGCAAATGAGTACACAATTCATTAGGTTTCTTTCAGTGAACTCGTGTGGTACCCAAATATCAGAGATTTTGTATAGCCAGACTTTTGCAAATGGGTTTTGTGGTCAATCCTCAATTCCTCGGCTATATCGTAACTACTAATATGCCGCTCCACTTTTTCAAAAATGGCATCGACTTTATCCGTATGAGGGCGACCAGAGTGAGCTGCATCTTTGATATCAAAATTCCCGGGCTGAAAACACTTGAATCAACATTACTGACGAAGAAAAATTGTGACGTTTATTGACCTAATGCAGTGTATTAGGTCCGCATCACAATTTATCGCTTAGTCGCATTTTTCCCTTTTTTGTAATAAAATTTCAGAATGTATCGAATTTTTTCGTTAGATGCACAGACTAACTAGTAGATTCTACCCGAATCAGACGGACATCTCACGAACTAAACTTACTCGACTTAGCTTCTGCATCCTGATTGGTTGTAGCAAAATGATATATGACATTTCTTTTTTATATTTGAAGCAGCAAATAATATAAATTATACATAAATTATATAAATTATACCAGGCAAAGGACGTCCCAAATAATAGCCACTTGCAAAATTAATTTCATTATATTGAAAATAAAACGAGGTAAATACAAATGAAATTATGTTGAAATTTAATATTTCTTTTATTAATTATTAATTTTTACTTTACAATAATTTTGTTTACAAATTTAATAGTTAACTTATTAATATATACATTATTAAAAACTATATAAAAAACTAAAACTAATAACAAATTATCATACAGTCCTCATTTTAACTTTACAATAATTTATTTACAAATTTAATAATTAATTTATCATCATCATCATCATTACAGCCCTTCACAAGTCCACTGCTGAACATAGGCCTCCCCAAGGAATGCCTACAAGCACGGTCCTGAGCCACCGCATCCATCGAGTTCCTGCATGTCTTACCAGGTCATCACTCCATCTAGTGGGGACGCTTACACTAAATCACGCCGGTACAGGGCCGCCACTCGAGAACCTTTTTCCCCATCGGTTGTCGGTTCTTCGAGCTATAGCCAGCCCATTGCCACTCAACTTACTAATCTGTTGGGCTATGTCGGTCACTCTGGTTCTACTGCGGATATCCTCATTTCTAAGTTTATCACAGTGAGACTCCGAGCATAGCCTCTCCATAGCTCGCTGAACGACCTTGAGCTTCCTCATCCGGGCAGTGAAGGACCACGTCTCAGTTCCGTAGGTCATCACTGGCAACGCACTGGTTGTACAGCCTCGTTTTCAAGTTTTGAGGTATACCTGACGGGAAGATGTGCCGTAATTTCCCGAACGCTGCCAGCCGAGTTGAATCAATCGATTGACCTCTCGGTCGAAGTTGGACTTACCTAATCGGACTGTTGTCCCAGGTAAACATATTCGTCAACAACTTCGAGCTTAGTGCTCAAACTACCGGCATAGGTGTGACATGGACATTAAACGCGATCTTTGTTTTGTCCATGTTCATCTTAAGACCTATCCGTTGGGAGGCACTATTGAGGTCATTGAGCATAATGTAGGTCCTCCAGCGATTCTGCCATAAGGACTATATCGTCGGAAAATTGAAGGTGAGTGATGTACTCGCCATTGATGTTAATGCCGTATCCTTTCAGTCCAGAAGCTTGAAAACGTCTTCAATGCAGCGGTGAAGAGTTTCGGGGATATAACGTCACCCTGTCTTACACCTCTCTGCAGTTGGATAGGTTTTGTACTCTGGTTCTGTACTCGGATAGCCATCGTAGCCTACTGGCACAAACACTTCAACACTTCGATATACCGACAGTCAACATGGCACCGCTGAAGGGACTGCACCACCAAAATTTCGACGGAATCAAAGGCTTTCTCATAGTCCACATACGCGAACATAGTGACAAATTGTACTCCTCGGTTTTCTGTAATTTGCCGAAGGCGTATATGTGGTCAATGGTGTAAAACCTTTTCAGGTCAACTTGTTCGGGAGGCTGGAAGTCGTCGAGTCTGCGTGCGAGACGATTCGTAATGACTCTCGAAAACAGCACGTAGACGCGGCTCAGAAGGAAATCGGTCTGTAGTTCTTCAAGAGGCGTTGTCGCCTTTCTTGAAGAACAAGACCACCACTTCTGCTCACGCCTCCGGTGTAGTGCCACCATGTGGGACGGAATTAAAGAGCTTTGAAGGACTTCAAGTACCGGTTTCCACCCTTTCAGAAGCTCGCCGTAATTCCATCCTCGCCTGGGGCCTTGCCGTTTTAAGGTGCTGAGAGCCATTCTAATCTCGCTCAGACTAACGTCGGGATATCATCGGAATAGTGTCGGATAAGACTCGCTCTTGGATCGTTACTCACACTTGCGTGTGGCTCAACGATGATGTACAGCTGCCCATAGAACCTCTCAATCTCACTCAAAATCTCAGGTGTCCCAGAGAAACGCTGCCACCTCGGTCTTCAGCTTCAACAGTTGGCTCTTTCTGGCAGACAGATCTCTGGCAAAGACTTTGGAGCCCTGGTTCCGCTCGATCGCTTCTTCAATACGAGCTGTATTGAAGTTGCGCAATCCCTGCGCCATTTGAGATCTGTTCAGTTGCCTGTATGCTATCAAATCTACTGATTGCAGCTTCATTTCCCGTCTAACAGCCATGAGATTAAGAGTGTGATCGGAGTTTTTGTGTTCTTCTGCGGCGGGTCTTACAAAACTTAGCTCCGACCACATGGACAGTTTCCACGAGCTTGTCATTCATATCGTCCACTGCATTGCAATCTTCAGGCACTGAAAACGGTTTTGTAACTCGAGCTGAAAGTTTCGGGACTTTGGATTAAGAACTGAGGGGACGGAGCGTTGACTTCATTAGACGACCCTCTCTAACAACGTTTTAGGTTCAGTGTGCCTCTAACCATTCGGTGATCGCTACCAGTTTTCACCCTCGCGATCACTGAGACATCACTGAAAAGTTGGCGTCTAGTCGTCATAATGAAGTCAATCTCATTTTGTCGAACCGTCGGGGCTCGACGGGGTCCACTTCCTGTGGGGCCGCTTCTGGAAGAAAGAGTTCATCATAAAGTCCCTCTTTCTCCATGAAGTCGACCAGCTGCTGTTATAGGTTCCGTTGCCTAATCCGAATTTCCTACTTTCAGCTCACCGTTCTCTCTTGTGCCTAGCTTTGCGTTGAGTCTCCATTAACACCGTATAGTGGGTTTTAGAGGAATGCATGGCAGAGATATCTCATACATTTCCTCTCACCTCCTCATCAGGGTGTGCGTTGGTGCGTAAACCTGTATGACCTTCAGCGAATACCGTTTGGTGATTCTGAGTATAAGGTACGCAACCCTCGTCGACACTCCCAATTTTAACGTTGTTAACGAGAGACTTGGACGATAAATCCGACACCTCCTTGGGACAGATGGTCGCCTCCCGGTGATAGAACAAGTTGCCGGATCGAGGATTACGTGTCCTCCCTCTCTTCGGACCTCGGATAATCCTATAATATTCCAGCGCAACTTGATCTGGTACTAATTTTGGCACATTTATTAACAAACGCTGTTAGATCATTGCTGTTATACTGTTGTACCATTGTGTCAATAGTATTATTCTGGTACGAACGGGAGAAGGTAATCCAAAATCACTTAAATTTTTGTCGTTTAGTTCTAGAAGTTTTTATTTCAATTAATACTTCATTATAAATGACTTCAGTGAAGGGTGAAGTGTTATCCTGATTTTGTTGTCTGATACGATGTCTAATATCTTCACAGAACTGATCTTTGAAAGTATCCCATAACTTCAATGGTTCCGATGGTTGAGAAAATAAAAGTATGACTACGAACAACTCCCTTAGTTTTTTTGGACAATGTGATAACGAAGCTTCGCTTAAAGTGTTACCCCAATGATCATCGTTTTCAAGTAAACCTCGGTCACGGCAAGCTGCTTGATACGTCTCTTTGACAATACCGTTTACAGTTTTAAGGTATGCAAATGAGGTCGGACCGCGTACGTGGTGCAGTAGAATCCTAAGATAAAAACACTGATTGGGATGGATGTATCCCGTAGACTCTACCTAAAGCGGCATCTTTTTTTATCCCCGGATGTCCAACTACATCTTCACCACGCTTCCTTCTAGTGAATGTATTATTTGCCCATGTATAGTATTGCGGGACTTCATGATACAGAAGAGTTTTCGCGAATTCATCTTCATTACAGAGAGCAAAAAATGCCAGTAATGTGGTATTGTGGGTTTTGGACAACTTGATGAGCTGTCCCTGGTGTAATACACCTTTGACCGTTCTCTAGATGAACGGCCAAATGCACTACAGTAGGATGCCGCTCGTGAATGGGAAATTCAAATAAGCGCCAGACAGCTTCAGATGTGCTTATGTACCTGCCATTTAAATAGTTTTCGACCTCATCGTGGGTTTCTAAGGCTAAAAGTTGCCTGATCTGAACCTTTATTTATATACTACATATATATTTAATGGCTTGACAGAGTGGCAATACTCCACGTTTATATGAGCGTTAAAAGTCTTACATAGTAGCGGGAGTATGGAACAATCCACCTATTATCTATCGTCACCATGTTGCCCTGATTTGTAGCGTAGTGCTCCGACCGCCATTTCTGTATCGCGCCTACGATAAACTGGATACCCATCCTCTCCGGTCTGGGTATCGTTCATGAAACGGCGAGGGTATTTTTGTGCAGACACCGTTCTTCATGCATGGTGCAGCTAAATTATGTTCTCCGCAGGGTCCATGTACCATATTTTAGTTATAATGTCGTAGTACCGGATCAATTTGTTGATCGGTAGCTCCGCAACTATGACACTGTCGATCTCATCTGGTTGTATTTTAGTTTCTAGCCAGAACAGCAAATGACAATGAGGTAAACCGCGCTTTTGCCACTCCACACTTGCCATATAACATTTTACTTTACCGAATATCTGTTCTTTGACAAATAATTTGATGAATTTCTTCATCTTTAAATGAAATACACGTGAAATTATGTCATGACGGTCGAAAGACCGTTGTCCTGGTAGCAGCTCGACTTTTATTTCAGGCCATTCGGGGTTACATGTAAAAGTGACAAATAAGTCAGGTCTACCATAATTTCGAACGTACGTCATCGCGTCCTGCGTTTTCTCGTGCATGAAACGCGGAGAACCTGTAAATGACGATGGCAATATGACATGTTGACCGATATTTGATGGGTCAACATTTGCGTCATGATTTAAGGCATCTCTGAGATGAATGTAGTCATCAGCCCTCAGTCTTTGTTGATTCCGACAAATATAATTTAATCTTCCGATATCATTTTCGCCATCATGTCAACACAATATTGACTAAACAAGTCTCTGTAATAATGTAACGGATTAAAAGTTAGTTCTAATCATTAATCTAAATGCATAAAATTGCATACACGAAACAGTTTTATTACGCGCAGAACCCTGCTGAGGGATAGTCAAATAACAACCGTCTTCTCCTGTCACAAACATTATAGGATACTGTAGTGGATCATAGGACCGATGTAGCTCAGAAACTTTTTGAGCTGCCCGTCTCACCGTGTAAGACTATATCCCTGGGACCTTTGTCTTCATCGACCAAGAGAACAGCTACCTCGTTTACAGTAGGAGCATTATATCTGCCTCTGTGTGCTGTCTGTGGAGTGATCTGAATGAATAATTAACTTTAAATTATCTGAGGAGTTAAGTTCTAAGTTTTGTTTAAAACTTCGTATGTACACGTTATGATTATTTAAAGCGGTCTGTAATTCGTGAATTAAATCCATTTTTAAGGTTGGTGCGATGCTTGATCGCAACGATAACTGGTCTGCATCCGAAATAAAATATATTTGCAAGAACTGTGGGTTTTGGCCTGATGGTGGTAAAAGGCTACCAATTAGATGATACACTTGTCCTTCAATTTTAAAAGTGGGCATAAAATTTCCTTCCCTGATTTCTTTTGCGCCAAACGAAGTCATTTGAAAAAGACTATTGTATTTACGTATGTTTGTTAAAAAATGCCCAGATAATGGATGGTTATTAGTCAAAAGATTTTTTATTGGTTGTGGCGGCTCCTGCAGGTTAGAAGACAAACTTACCTGAAGCACAGCACATACCATTAGGTTCGTCGGCCCATTTTGGCAGAGCAGTTAGAGCAGATCTTATTCATGACCTGATTTGGACGGACGCTTGTTGTGCATAATCAAACTGTGGATCATATCTGAAAGCCAGTCTGTTGCTGTTAGCTAAAATTGATTGCGAACTCTATTTGTGGACAACTGTCTCTCTGCCTGAGCTCTAAGTCGCTGCGCTCGACACTTGACTCTCTTTCTTCGCGCAACTGAGAGGTCCTTATATTGTTCATGAAGACGTTGGGAACGCTCCAGGCTCGACTCTTAAGCGCGTAGCTCAGAGGTTCTCAAGCTTTGTACGGCAAGGCGTTGCGAACGCTCGACACTCGACTCTCGTTCGCGTAAGTCAGAGGTCCTTACATTTTGTTCATGAAGACGTTGGGAACGCTCCAGCCTCGACTCTTGAGCGCAGCTCAGAGGTTCTCGCTTTGTACGGCAAGGCGTTGCGAACGCTCGACACCGACTCTCGTTCGCGTAAGTCAGAGGTTCTTACATTTTGTTCATGAAGACGTTGGGAACGCTCCAGCCTCGACTCTCGTGCACGTAACCAGAGGTTCTCAGATTTTGTTTTGCAAGGCGTTGTGAACGTTCGACACTCGACTCTCGTGCGTACCTGAGAGCCTGATTTTGTTCAGCAAGGCGTGTGAACGTTCAGGTGAAGATTCTCCATACGACGTATTTTTGCTGCCCGTGCTTGAGAACTATGTTTAGAAAGTTGAGACCTGGCCTCTTAGGCATTTTCAAATGTTTAAGATAATGTTATTAGCGTGTATATTCTAGCTCTAAAAGAACTGTTGGTTAGCCCTGAAAAGAACTGTTGGTAAGCCCTGAAAAGAACTGTTGGTTAGCCCTGAAAAGAACTGTTGGTAAGCCCTGAAAAGAACTGTTGGTTAGCCCTGAAAAGAACTGTTGGTTAGCCCTGAAAAGAACTGTTGGTTAGCCCTGAAAAGAACTGTTGGTTAGCCCTGAAAAGAACTGTTGTTTAGCTCTGAGGAAGAACTTTGCGTAGGTGTAGTTTAAAGAACGAAACCCAAAAATCGCACGAAAATTATTAGACTTCACGCACGACCGCTGCGTGAGGCCGACCGCGCGACTGAGCCGCGCGGTACACTATAGATCTAAACTCCCTCCCACACGCTCACCGGGCCTTGGTAACGCCTACTTCGCAACGGGCCGTGCAGCAGAAATCGTAATATTTTAATTTCGCTATAACTGGAACCAAACGTCCAATTTTAATCATTCAAAGACCAAATATTATCTACATTAACTGTACTTAGTGATGAAATAATTTAGAGTAAAATAAACGCGTTTAAATGTAGTCAAAAAAATCAAGATTTTCAATAAAAATGGTTATTGTGCCTCACTCGACATAGATAGGTATAGTGTGTCAGGACTTTTGTAGATATTTATAAGATCTACAATTACTTAGAACATTTTATGGTTCTATCTTTAATAGTTTAGGCAGGTACATAAAATAAGTAACTTTTTGGTTGATTTTTACACCTTGTGTCTGATAAACCTAATATCTTACGGAACCCTATTTTTGTTCAAAATTAAATATAGCCTATATTACTCGTGGATAATGTAGCTTTCGAATGGTGAAAAAATTTTTAAAATCGGTCCAGTAGTTTATGAGCCTATTCATTACAATCAAACAAACAAACAAACAAACAAACAAAGTTTTCCTCTTTATAATATTAGTGTAGATAAAACGAGGTAAATACAAATGAAATTATGTTGAAATTTAATATTTCTTTTATTAATTATTAATTTAAAATTAATTTTTACTTAACATAAATTTTGTTTACAAATTTAATAGTTAACTTATTAATATATACATTATTAAAAAAACTATAATAAAAAAACTAAAACTAATAACCTAATTATCATACAGTCCTCATTTTAACTTTACAATAATTTTATTTACAAATTTAATAATTAATTTATTAATATATTCAATATTAAAAAACTTTAATTAAAAAAACTAAAACTAATAACTTAATTATAATACAGTCCTCATTTTAACTTTACAATAATTTTGTTTACAAATTTAGAATTAATGGATAAGTATCAATATAAGATTCATCAGTTTTACCACTTTCGTTACTGACTTCCCTTTCATGTCCTTTAAACAGGCTCTTTATTTTTAATAATTGTGCAATAACATCATCTTCACAATTAAAAGATTAGCGGTAAAACTTAATGAATCCTGTAATTAATAAAGATTTAAAAGCATTTACGAAATAGTGGCAAGTCGGGTTAAGGTCCCTAAAATTGTATGATCTTATTTGACCGAAAAAGTTTTCGATTGCATCGGAATGGTAATTTTATGTTTTTCTTGGACAAAAACTGCCGCAATTCCATAAAACTTTTTATGGTTCTCATTCAGTTCTTTACACTGGGCACTGTACATTCATGACCATTTTTATTAATAAATTTTAAATTTTGTAGTTTCAACAAAGCTTGCTGCCAGAAATCCAAAATTCTTTAATCTTTCCTAGTTCTTTTATTATTTATCACCGCACTTCCATTCACACTCTCAAATAGGTCCTCCATGAAAGATACTATTTCTGCAGTATTTTTCTGTTTTGCTCACTGGCCGCCCATCTCAATAATGAGCTGTAATATTTCAAAAATTTTATTATATGAAATATCATTGAGTACTTGAGTACTCTGTACAATATTTTGAAGTTACAGAAGAAGTTTGTGTTTTTTATAGAATTAAACATGACAAGCAAGCACTCATTTCACTTGATAGTAAGTGAGTGCTGTGTCTCACAGACACCTACACTAATCCTCGATTAAGTATCAAAATGCCAATGCATTTTCACCCTTAAAGACAAAAGAATGCCTTGTTACCAATAAAAAGGGTCTCTGGTTCTCACCACTCACCATATAAAATACTACAGTTTTATGATGCTATAAATCTAATAAAATAATTAATATAACTTACAAAATGCAGAGGTATAATTTAAGACTCCTGCCACGGTTTTACTAAATATACGAACACAATTCTTAACCTGCAAATAATCCATAACAATTTGATTAGGGATAAGTGAATTACATGTACAAAAATTTAATTACATGTAATTGAAATAAAATTACAATTAATTTATACCTTAATTTTTTTTTCAGAAATAACATGTTCGTCGTTAAGTTTGTGTAATAACCGTGTTTCTGCATGTTCACAGTCTGTCTTATACACATCTAGAATATCTGTCCATGTAGAAATTTTTTCTTTGTATTGTATGTTTTTGTTAAAAAATTGTTTCGCATTCCTTTGATTAAATGTAGTGGAAATATGACAAGCATATTAAAACCACATAAATGTATCAGGTCATCTAAAAATATAAAACATATTAATAATAAAGCAATTCTATTAAGAGTAAACATGACGGTGAAGTTGTAATTAATTGTACCTGGATTTTTATTTTCTCTTATTTGAACTGCTCCAGTTTCCTCTTGCAGTAGTTTAAGAGCAGATCTGAAAGTAGCTCCTTGATCAGAGACTAATGTTATCCTGTCTTACCAACAGTCGCAACAATTTCTTTTAAAATATTTTTCACATCAATAGTAGATGTTGAACCTTTACTAAAGTAAAAGGCAATTGGTTGATACAAGTATATGCAAAGAAAATTCAAAGAAAGGGTGGAAATAAAGCAACGCAACGAAACGGAAATTTATAAGTAAATCAGTAACAATATCACTCAGTGACACAATAATTACGGATAAAACAAACAATACGGCTGCCACGGCTTGCATTGAAGCTTAGAAGGGATGTCGAGAGGCGAGGGGGGATGTTAGCTGTCATATATCATTTTGCTATGACGTTTCCTATGTCCAATATTTTCTCTATGAAGATCACTGCCCGTGGTTAGATGCAATCATTTTTGCGGACAGAAAAACAATTGAAAAATGGCGGGAAAGTGTTTTTTTACATTTTATTTTTCTTAATGACCTATATGTGTTGATATTTAAACCAGCCAGATACAAAAAGTACGACCAAAGAGATTTTTCTTCAATTTTATATAAACAAAAAACCGACTTATTTTTTGCTGTTTGAACTTTTAATTTTTTTTCTAATTTTTGTCCATGTTGATTGACACAAACTGACGGACGTAGGCTACGATGGTCCTATTATTTTCTAAAATCCATCCGAAAACGATGAAGCCACGTTTTCACAGCATTTTGGGAAACAGGTTGTCAGTGAGATAATGTCGTCTTTGCACTCACCAATTCACCGGGAGTGGTGAATATGTACCAATCTTCCAAGTCATCATCATCAGTTTGCGATTGTCCACTGCTGGATAAAGGCCTCTCTCAAGGCGCGCTACTAAGCCCAGTCTTCGACTGTACGCATTTCTACCAGTAATATTTTCCAGATCGTCACACTAAGTTTGTCCAGCCGTAGTCTTTATTTAATCTTCCAAGTAATATATGTCAACTGGATTGAATCTTTTCAGTAATGAACTCAAAAAGGTATAATCACGGTGATCATGATAATGTGGAACTATGGTTTTTTTTTCATAAAAATGAAGTGAAAAACAAACTTACAATCCACATGATGGTAATTGGCTGCTGCAGCCCACCTTTGTGGGCTAAGATGGAATCCTTCACAGCTTGTAATTATACTGGCTCTCTAGGCCTGCTGGCTTTTCAGACCTTAACACAGTCCTGTGGTTGCCGTTTGGCGGCAGAAATATATAAGAGGATAGTACCTCCAGAAGGACTTCTAGGCAGATAAGGAGCCTACTTAAAAAGGTACAATAGAATAAATTAAAATATGTTTAAAATCTATATTCTTCTTCATTATCATCAACCCGTAAAAGTATACTGCTGGATATTGGTCTCTCCTGTTTTAAGGGAGATTTGCCTTAATCGTCACGCTTAGCAGGCCGATTGATGATCGTATAGCACCACTGACACTTCTTCCCGTTGCCGTTCTGGGCATTTTCCGTCTGGCATAAATGGCGAATTTATTCTATCGACTGGAAGCCGTTTGTTGGAAGATATTTTCGGCATTTCCCATAGTCGTCTCTTTCTACACCTACGTGATGAAATGGGGGGATAGATTTTCCTATACCACCATCACTTACACGAAATACACTAAGGCCCGTATTAATAAACGTTACTCAGCTCAAGTACACGCACTTGAGTACAATCTTGAGGTTATGACCTTATTAATAAACATATCTCAAGATGCGGTTTAGGTTTACGATATCAGCTGAGTGCCACACTGATTAATAAACGAAACTCGACTCTCAAGTGTGTATACTTGAGTGCAAGTCACAGAACAGTATTCCTAAGTACAGCGGTTTGAGATACTGTTTTTATGTGTTTATTAATTAGCAACGATCTTGAGATGCTAATTTCGTAGTGAGGGCGTATCAAATGATTACGCACTTGAGTTCGTCGTTGAGTAACATTTATTAATACGGCCCTAAGAGCTTAAACGCTCCAATAACCAACTAATCAATGTCACCTTTCACTATGATTGTTGGCGCTTGAATACACTACGCATCTGTGGAAAAAAAATATCAACCTGCAATATTTTTTTTGATTTCTTCTCTGGTGTTTTGTAGTGTGTGTGGGCTATGGACTTGTAAGACTGACATTGTCACGCAATTGATCGCTCCTCAAATTAATTATAATTTAAAAGTTTTTGAGCGTTTTATTTTCATATCTCCATGTCGAACTTGACAATTATAAATATATATTTAAAAAAATTAATTACGTACATAGGTAGTATAAAACAAAGTCGCTTCCCGCCGTTTGTACGCTTAGATCTTTTAAACTACGCAACGGATTTTGATGCGGTTTTCAGCAATATGCAGAATGATTCAAGAGAAAGGTTTACATGTATAATACATGCATATTATATATGAAATAATTCTTCTGTACATGTGTATGAGACTGAACTCCTCTAAACAGCTGGACCGATTTTGATGACATTTTGTGTGTGTGATTAAGTTGATTAGAGAATGGTATAGATTCATAATTGGACCGGGTTTGTGGCGTTGTTGTCGAGATCCAAAATCAAAGGCTTTACATTATTTTGTAACGCGTACAGCCTCGAAATGTATTCTAGTTTCTAATACATTACAAAGATCTGCTTGGAGCTACATTTTTTTTAATAAAACGATTTATTCCAAACATTCTTTTAGGAAGACTTTTTTAAAGTTAATCTTTTAGTTAAGATTTGTTATTTAAGAATACTGAAATATATACTTTATCTGATTATAAATTATTCCTGTAGGTGTTTCTGCAAACGAGCTAATCTCGGTTAGCTTCTCGGGTCATTTTAAGGCGACTGGGACTAAGTAACGGTCCCCACCGGGCTTAAAAGGGCTCCTCAATACCACTCGCACCGTCCGCCGGTTTCTATTCATTTCCTGCTATGTCTCCCCTGCCGAGGGCTTCCATCTTGTTGAGTATTAATTTTTTATTATTGTGTATGGTATAATAATTTACATATTATATTATATATTATCTTGATTATCATTTTTATAAATATATGATTATGCAGTTATATATCTCAACCATATTATATGATATAAATAACCAAAATAATAAAAATCATACATTGTTTTTCTGGAAACCATTAAAATGTTTCTTCTACTTGTGTTCCATTAGTTGACGACTACTCCGTACTTGGCTAAACCGCTGCATATTCTATGTTCGATTCCCAGCTAATTTCTTCCGATCTTATTGTATAATTTACTTCGAACATGAGTACGCTAGGGTGAAATGGGAGTTTTTTGTGCCGTGTGTTGTGTTTGTAAAATATTAATAATTATAATATCTCTTTACGGAACTAACCTTACTACAATCTGCGTTATTAAGAATAAAAAATGAATGACCAAAATAAAAAGTATAATCATGGCGCAGTGGCTTAAAATGTAATTGTGACACTGAGGGCCGCAGGTTCGAATCCCACCCAGAACAAGTTTTTATTATTATTTGTATGGCAAATCATTGCTCCAAAGTGTGACTTCGTGCAATTTATATACGTAAACTGTGGAAGAAACTGTGAGTGTTTTTTTTTTCTAAGAAAATAATAATAATATGTTAATTTTTCCTTTCCTTTCTCACACTGCCACTGCCTTTAGCAAAGGAAACAAATTGAAGATAATTAAAATACATTTCTTCGTCACTGTGTTATAAACCCTTACCAAACACTTGGATTGTAGTGCTCGTGAACTTTACCACAATACATTTTAGTTGATTAGTGCGAACCACTTAGCAACTAACATGAATGATATATTAATGATTAAGACGTTGCTTTAATGTGATACAACAGTTTAGGCCTTCTGTGAGTTTCACTGAACCTGAAATAATATTGTTTCCGCTTTGCAATATATAACATTTAGCAACATCAAAAACATGGACAGACAGTTGTTAAACGGCGTTAAAAATGTATAAGATATGAGTATTACACATATCTTGAAAAACTTTTAAAGTAAAATATTATCTAAATACACAACTTTTATCTAAATCGTTGGAGCAATTTTCGAGAAACATATTATATATGTCGGAGATTACAACAGAGGATCACAATTTTAATCTCGGAAATACATCAGGATAGCGTTAATTGTTAAAAATAATAAAAGTGTGAGAGTGGATGTTCAACTTGCTCTCTTGCTTACGCAATTAATCATTATCAGTAATAAGACAACGTAACGCAATATACATTCAGTATAGAAAAATTATAGTTCGACCACATCGTAACACGTCCCTGCCACGATCACACACCAGTGTAACGTGAGGTACGTAATTACACGATAACACCAAAGTATGCAAATCAACAGCAACACTACTTATCTCAGTGTAACACAGGGCAGCCTCTCAGCAACACCAGTCCTCCTTGCCTGCACTAGAGAATTACAACAACGAACAGAACCACGACACTATCTTAGTACTAGTAGAATGACTACACTCGTAGAATGACTTAAGCGGAATCTCCCCCGCACGGCGCCTACAGTGAACTTTATACTGCACAAACAAGTGGGGGTGTCTCGATATACCCTCAATTCCACCTCGATCCAACCGGTATTTTATAGACGCTCCGACATATGTATTAATTTCTTTATTATTTTAATTATTTATTCATTAATGAATAAAAAATCTAATGTATTATATTCTTATTTATTAAAATGCAAACGTTGCTTACCAGGCTAAAGGCTTTTCTATAATTCGAGCCTCTGTCTTATTTAAAAAAAATTGCAATTTTGTAGATAAATCGATATATATATATATTTTACACGCACGCATACATATATATATATATATATATATATATATATATATATATATATATATATATATATATGTGTGTGTGTGTGTGTGTGCGTGTGTGTGTGTGCGCGCGTGTGTGTGTGTACGTGTGCGCGCGCGTCTGTATATGTCAATTTGAGGATTTTGAAAATAGCAGATAATATAATGTTTGACAAAATTTTATATCTTACAAGATATAAAATTTGATATAAAATTATATCAAATTTTATATCGCGCAAGCTTGTGAATTTGTGAAGTAATTTATCGTGTAACGACTTTTAAGTTCAGTGTTTTCCTAAAATATGTTAGATTTGAAGCGTATTTTTGTAAAAGAAAAGAATTTGAAAAACATGGTGGTGCTCTCTTATTAGATTTGACGTGTCGCGATGTGCCTTCGACGCCGACCGACCAATCATTTGCTTATTATTATAGCGTCTTAAAAGTCGTTACACGATAAATTACTTCACAAATTCACAAGCTTGCGCGTTTACCGCTAAATAGAACACATTTGTCGTATCTTCTCAATCTCAGAGCACTTCCTTTGTTGTCGCAGCCAAAAGCGGAATCTTCGGCATCAACATATCGTGAGCGGGCCATTATTTCATGCTTGCACACCGTTTGCAACTTTACAAGCGTAGGTTCGGCCTCACATGGAATATTGTTCTCATCTCTGGACCGGGGCTCCCCAGGGCGAGCTCCTGCCACTTGACCGCATAGAGAGCAGAGCGGCTTGACGTCGAAACCGAGTTGTCTTTGGTTGGCTCGATTCACTGGCGCTGCATAGAGATGTTGCATCCCTTTGCATTTTCTATCGCATTTACTAAAAACACTCCTATTCTTTATAACTACAGCATTAATAATATATTAGTGAAGAGGGTTACCGAGGTGAGAGATCTAGGTGTTTATCTTGATTGGCAGTTACTAATTAGATCACATATTGACATAATTACAGCCAAAGATTTTAAAATGTTGGGTTTATTGTTTCGACAAACAATTGACTTTAAAAAAAATCTACTTTTGTAACTTTATATAATTCTCTGGTCAGGTCGCATCTCGAGTACGCTTCAACTGTGTGGAATTCGCAATATTCGATTTATAAGGTCGCCCTGCAACGTATCCAAAATAAGTTCCTCAAACGCTTAAAATATAAGTTCAAAACAATTCTAGCAAATTTAGTAACTAATCTCGAAACCAGACGTGGGCACCGCGTTGTTTTATTTTTGTACAAAGTTCTTAATAATTATATTGACTCCCCATACTTTATTGAATAAAATAACAATAAAGTGTCCTAGGATTAATCTGCGGCTTAACTTAAAATCGACCTTTTATATTCCTGTTTGTAAGACTAACTATGCAAGAAATCGATTTATTGCAATAGCGTAGATCTACCACGTATTACAAATTATACATATATGTGTTTATTCATGTTCAAGCAATTTTGCGACGTAAGATATAAAAATTTTGTCCAACATTATATTATCTGCTACTTTCAAAATCCTCAAATTGGACAATAGGCCCTAAACTACACACACACGCGCGCGCACACGCACACACACACACACACACACACACACACACACACACACACACACACACACACACATGTGTGTGTGCGTGTATTTTATATATATATATATATATATATATATATATATATATATATATATATATATATATATATATATATATATATATATCGATTTATCTACAAAATTGCAATTTTTTTAAATAAGACAGAGGCTCGAATTATAGAAAAGCCTTTGTTTTAAAAGTTTTACTTAGAACATTGCTCATTAGCCAGGTAAGCAAAGTTTGCATTTTAATAAAGAAGAATATAATACATTAGAATTTTTTTTATTCATTAATGAATAATTAAAATAATAAAGAAATTAATATATATGTCGGAGCGTCTATAAAATACCGGTTGGATCGAGGTAGAATTGAGGGAATATCGAGACACCCCCACTTGTTTGTGCAGTATAAAGTTCACTGTAGGCGCCATGCGAGGGAGATTAAGCTTAAGTCATTCTACGAGTGTAGTCGCTTTACGAGCCCGAGAAAATTCTGTTCGTCAAACTACAGAAAAAAAACTAAAAAGTGTGAGTCGGACTCGCGCATGAAGGGTTCCGTACCATCAAAATACACGTTTCTAGTAGGGGAGCCCCTTTTAATTATTATTATTATTATTTGTTGTTATAGCGGCAACAGAAATACAAATTCTGAGAAAATTTGAACTGTCTACCTATTACGGATCATGAGAGACAGCCCGCTGACAGAGAGACGTACGGACGAAAGGACGGAAAGCGGAGCCTTAGTAATAGGGTCCCGTTAGTTACCCTTTGGGTACGGTACCCTAAATACATATCTTGCTTGGTTTGGTCATATAAGAACCATTATAAAGTGTAATAAAAAATGCATTTAAAACGTGTTTGTAAGAGTGGTTATAAGAGCACCAATTATATGGAGGTAGATGACAACGATTTAGTAAAAGGTATTTCATATGATTTTTATAATATAGGCTGTTTAAATGGTACACCGATAAGAGCGGTCGTGTCGATAGCGTCAAAGCGAATTTTATGAGAAATAGACAGTGGCAATGCTGTATCTTTTCTACCGGAGAATGTTTATCAATCCTATTTTCACAATGATTATTCATTAAACCATTGTAATGTTATTTTAAATTGTTATAACGGCTCGAAAATATCTCCTTTGGGCTATTGTTTATTACCGGCGACGTATGAAAATCGTACTGAAATTATTCGTTTTTGTATTATAAAACAGTTGTAAAACAACCAGTTCTGTTGGGTCGTGATTTTATAACGTCGTTTAATATGAAACTGTGTATTGATGACTGTAAAAGCTTACAACATAACTTAGTAAAACAACTGAAGGAAACATATTCATAGTTCTTTATAGATATATTCGGGACTTTTAATAAATATAAAGTAAGTTTAAAAATAAACAATGATGCTCAGTTAAAAAAAATTTAAGCCGAGAATAGTACTACTAGCTTTGAAACATAAAGTTGAGTTAGAAATAAATAAAGTCTTAGATTTAGGTATTTACAAACGTGTTGATTATTCAGAGGTAGCGACACCGATCGTACCCATTCTTCGGTCAGACAGTAACATACGTATATGTGGCGATTATTCAGTGACATTGAATAAATTTTTATATTCTGATAAATACCCACTTCCACGAATAGAAAATTTATTTGCTAAGCTTCATGGCGGCGTCCAATTTTCAAAGTTAGATCTTTCCAGAGCCTATAATCAGCTGGAGTTAGATGATTCTAAAAAAGATATATGTATTAACACCCACATAGGTTTATTTTGTTATAATAGATTAGTTTTCGGACGGCCCCAAGCATCTTTCAGAAAACAATTGTTCAACTTTTATCAGGTATTGAGGGAGTGTGCGTATTTCTATACGATATTTTAATAACGGCCCCAACAAAAGGGGAACACCTAAAACGATTACATCAAGTACTTAGGAAATTACAGGAATCAGAGCTTAGATTAAAGGAAGATAAATGCGATTTATTTAAAGACTATTAAGTATTTAGGTTTTATCATAGATAAGTCAGGACTACGTAAATAAACAATAAAGTGAAAGCAATGCTGGAAAGTAAAGGCCCTAATAATGTCACGGAATTGAAATCATTTTAAGGCTTATTAATTATTATAAAGTATTTGTGCCTAATGTATCGAGTTTATTAGCTATTGAAAATTAATAATTAATTATTTAATTATTCTATTGAAAATTAGTGTTTACAAACGTTTTAAAAAACTTTGGTTCAGATTGACCCAGAAACCAATATTCAATAATGATAGGGACGACCACTGCACTGAACACTACCATAAGCTTACATGGTTATGATAATATTATGTGAATTGTCCATTTATTGAAACTGAACAACAAATTATTTGCAGATTCCCTATAAATATAAAGATTGGAGAAAAGAGGTTGCGGATGTTAAATAGATAAAATTGGACTCCATATAAATCTTCTATGATATGTAGCAATCTATTTCATTAAAACTGCTTTTCTGGTCAAAAAAGAAGAGAAGTTGCAAAGTGGTTCTGTTTCTACCATGTGCTAACGTACCGACATAGGTAAGAAAAAACAATAGCCTTTTTAAATCATTCAGATTAGCTATTTGTTACACTTGTCAAATTAAACAATAACGTTCATGTTGTGTTTTCAATTTTATTAAAACTAATTTGATATACCTGTCTAAGGCAGTATGATAATTCAAATCATCTGAAATTCCTCTCTGAAAGATAGTGAAATAAATAATGAAAGCTGTAACCTATTCTGCTGAAAATGGGTGTTTCAAAATATATAATTCATAAATTTTGTACTACATTCATAACAATAAATTGATGTTATTAATATCTCACTGCATACATTAAGAATTATGTAGACAATATAATTGTATAGAAGCTGAATTATTCTTCTATATATTATTGTTAAACTAGATTATATGTTAGATTGCCAGTACATTATTTACTTTTTAAATTTTGCCAAACTAAGCCAGTTTGTCGGCAACGCAACAGTTTATCGTTTCACACTCCTTAATAACAATATCTGGTACTTATAAATACTTAAATTAACACATAAATAATTAAAGAAACATTCACCACTATGTACACATTGACAGATAACGTTCTGCATAATTCTCTCCCGTAATAGTAAATTGTCGTAATAATAATTCAGCATCTCCTACTAAATAATCATCATTCCGTCGGCCGACGTCATATGTAACGCACGGTATTGTGTTGCGCGTAACTACCTACACAATGGGTATAACTAAATGTTCGGCGTGTAATTAAAATATAACGAAAAAAGTTCTCGTAATAGTGTGTAGTAGGTGTGAGAAAAGTGTCCACGCAACCCATGATTGTGCGAAGTTATCTAACAAACAGCTGGCGACTCTTCGTAACACTCCTGGACTCAAGTGGAGCTGCGCCGAATGCTTACGCAATACGTCTCACAGATCGTCAGAACCTGAAAATGAGGTGGAATAAACGGTGCCATCCCTTAGCAAGGACGTCAGCTCCAAATTACTTCATCAGATAAAATCAGAGGTGATTTTTTTTAAAATAATTCGAAGAATTCAAGAGAGTATTCGAAATATCGCTAAATTTCCATGGTGAGCAAATATCGAGTATGGAAGAATGTGTGAAAGTCAAGAATGTCGAATTAAAGCGCTTGAAAACAAAAATAACGAACTTCTAAATAAAAATACGAATTAAGAACCTGGAACTACGAGTGTCCTGTGTCGAGACCCAAATGCAGGAAATGGAACAAAAAGCACTTTCGCATTCCTTGGAAATATCAGGGCTACCTGAAGTGGCTTTGCAAAAACCTCAAGACACCATAAAATCAGTTGCCATCAAGCTTAGGGTTGCATTCGAAGCCGTAAATTCCACGCGTAGCATGCCAATTCGTAAGGATCATGACCCATACATCGTAAAGACCCATTGTGTCCTTACGATGTGTGTGGGGGATGAAGCTGCTCACGTCCGTAGGGATTACTTGAATCCTGATTCCTACACGTATCCCCTGCGCTAAACGGGCAGTACTACATACTGGTGGTAGGTTAGTCCTCTACTAGTGAGAGGTCCGGCCGAGGGTTAGTTACCACCCACCTGGCAAAGACATACCGCCAAATGATGCAAATCGTGTTCCGGTATGATGTTAGGTGAAACCCATTTCTTAGGGAGAATGGGTCTGGACAGCTGGCTCCACCATGCCGGTTGGCGACCGGAGGAGAGGGCCTGGTGGCGATTTCCAGGGGGGTTTGGGCGTCCCCGCGATCTCCATGCTAGGTACCATCGATGCTGTGATTCCGTTTGCGTCCCTAGGTTATATGTGTGACGCCTCGTCCAACTGCCATTCTCTCAACCTATTCACTCCCACAATTTATAAAAAAGGAATGTACCACCTTAAGACTGACAAGCCGCACTTACTCTTCTTGACTGAGACGCATAAAGTAGCTCAAAAAATTAATAACAATACCATCGAAAAATAAATATAGTGAGCGCACCAGCGCATACATAATACCTCGCTTAATAAATGGTCTGGATAATAAATAAAAATGTTATTTACTTAACAAATATTAGCTGTTATCCCCATTTTTGTAAATGTAGACGGAACGGCACGCAACACAAACCTGCGTGGGTTTTCGCTGTGTCGCATAGCAATATTATAACAATTTTTGTTTGGTAATAAAAAAATTGCTCTTTAGTTAATGCAACTTTTGAACGTCTTCAGGGTATCGTTTTTAAGAATATGTCCTAAGAACAAATCGTGAAACGATTGCCATTCGGTGTAATCACCACTAAATATAGGTATTGTATATTTAGTTGTGATTACACCGAATGGTAATCGGCAACTTTGTATCACTTGGTTTTTGACATACCCTTTGTTCTTATTGTTGTGCTTTGTTTTCAGTATCCATATTTGGTTTGCAATTTTGTAAAGCATTTCGTAATTCTCCTTTAAATGTTTAATATAATTCCCCAAAATGATCATAAACTCCATAATCGAAATAATAACAGGACTTTCTTTCTTCTTTTGATGTTTCTTGTATGATTTTTTGATGCAAACACTTAAAATCCTTTCAATAAACTTTTAAGGAATCTTATCTAGACGTTACATAGCCTACTGTAATTTTTTCCTTTCGCGCTTTTTTAAAATTTGCATTTGTGAATGTTCATTCGTTTTTCTGCAGAATCCATTTTCGTTAAAATAAATGTTTTATGTTACTCC
This sequence comes from Parnassius orleans, assembly GCA_029286625.1. Classification (NCBI taxonomy): domain Eukaryota; kingdom Metazoa; phylum Arthropoda; class Insecta; order Lepidoptera; family Papilionidae; genus Parnassius; species Parnassius orleans. The sequence goes on along the minus strand of JAGSMP010000448.1, from coordinate 104,967 downwards.
TTAAACATGGATATCCTTAAATGGAAATGCCCAATTTTGACCATGGAACGCCCAACAATTTGCATTTGTTAAAAAAATACATCTTTTTTATTGTTATTAATCCCGGTATTCATTTATCCAAACAAGATCGCAACATTTTTGTACAAAAAAAAAGTACGAAAAGATAAAAATAAATTAGGTAAATCCGTAATTCATTACTTTGTGGATTAAATAAAAAGTGTTGCCAATTACAAACCTCGTTAAAAAAAATCGTCAATTATCTTTTTAGAACCAACAACAGTTAACCGAAAGTTAGGCATTCGTGGGTATAAAAATAAAAATAGTTCAAATTTTCAAGGGTCCGAACGAAGTAGATTATCACAAACTTTGCTTATTTCTTTAACTTCTTTTATAAATCACTACGTTTGTTCAACATACTTCAATCGTTAATTGTTAATAAACGTTTTTAATTCATACCACTAATCTCACAGTTCCTTACGTATATATTGTTCATAATAAAACACATCTAACACTATTTTGTTCGTTTCATATATTTTGTCCATTTATTTGCAGTAATTTTTTCGGCATGTATTTAACGCGGCGATAAATTAATCTGAATTAGGGATTTAAAAAGAATTAAAGCCGGTAGCAAAAATAATAGGTTCGCAGCTACAGTAAAGGATAATTTAAAGTAGAAAGTAGCAGCTTTATAATCAGTTCTAAGCTTTATTTTAATTTAAACTGGCATTGATTTTTTTGTTTTGGTAACTGAATTTATTGTTAAGCGAATACTTGACGGCGGATAAAAAGTAGAAATAAAAATAGGCTTTCTTAAATTATACCATAACATTTTAAGAGCTCTAAATAAAGCAAATAGTGACATGCAAAAAAAAATTGTTTGTCTATTAGTTTTATTTCTTCATTTACAATTTTCCTACAATGGCGAAATAGTAAAAGGCATAAAGGTAGAATAATTGTCTTTATTTATTCAAAATTATAAACGTATCATATATAATTTATAAATTAGATAAATATATGCGGTTTTGCACCATAACCTACTCTCGCTGATATTAGTTGATACGTATATCCGTGTTTTTACAAATTTAACAGTACACCTAAATTTAACCAATTACTGCTGGCCGCACCTAGTTCTAGCCGGCTAGAACTAGGTGTAACAGCACTTCTGATTTTAGCCGTAACAACTTTAATGTTCTTTTTTACGCAACAATATCCTTCTGTCCATTTTTTAAGTTTGATATCGTTTGACCACTCGCTTTAACAGCATGAAAAGAAACTACGTGTTTATGTTATGAATTATGACCGTTTACTTGAAACTAAAATGCACACTATGCAGTTAATGTCACCTTTCGACCTTGACAACCGGCATATTACTTTATTAACGTAACCTACTCAGTAAGAAATAATCTAGTTTAATTGACTCTTGCTCCGGTTTATATTTGAGAAAGATAAAAATTTATATTGCAATTTATTAATTTATTAAATTTAACTAAACAGTTTAATTAAAAGCAATTCGCGCCCATTTTAAAACGATTATGGGCGATAATTATTTGCTAGTGTCGTCATTAAGGGTGCCATCTAAACTATAAAATGTTCCATTAAATGTCAGTTAGCGTCACTAAGAATCGTTTAGTAATTACCAAGATCTTCGTAATTAATGATTTTACTTTAAATTTCAACACTCATCTTTGTTTTGTAGCAACATTTAGTATAAAAGTTACAAAATCTTTTTTACACTGCTTCAAAAAACAATGTCAACTTTTTACGGTTGTTTAGAACAATAACTGCTATTGTTCTGAGGCTTATTGCCGGAGAATCTATACTATAAAGTTTTCTTTTTTAAAAGTGAATCAAAACATATTAAAATAATTAACGGACATACTTATAATCGTTGATTATCGAATAAAACAAATTTTACCGATTAAATCGCGTTTAAATTAAGTTATATTTAATCCCGACATTTATGATGGCTCACAACACTCATGGTGATGATGGGGGAGGGGGGGGGCAGCAATCAGGTGTTTGACGTCTCGATGTCACAGTCGATCCGATCTACGCAGAGCAAGGTTACAGTATCTTGCAGTGGTATGTTTAAGTTTGGATTTAATTTCATTAATTATGGGATTCCAAGCAGATGGTAGTACCAATCCATCTTCTCTATTGAAGTTTAAAGTTAGTCCTTATGTATGTGTTTTTTTGTAGCTTTCTTTGTTTGAAATAATTGCAGGTGTCCGTGGGCTTCCACTGATCATCAGGTGGATGATAACTATGATTTCCGCAGTAGAATCAGTGTAACTAACATAGTCCAATGGATCAGTAAGTTGAAGTGGCAATAGGTCCTTATAAAAACCGACAATCAAAGGGTAAAAAGGTTATCGAGTGCAGCTTCGACCACCCACTAGTTGAAGTGACGACCTGGTAAGGCATGCAGGAAGTCGATGCATGCAGGTGGCTTGAGACCGTATTTTGTGACATTCCTTGGAAATTCTGAAACCTGAATATTAAAAAAATATTGATTTCGTTTTTTTATTACATACATACATACACACATTAATATAGTATTAAGTCATAAAATTTTCTTTGACGATTTCTACCCAATATTAACAGTACCTCTAAAGTGGTCTTTTAATAATTGAACTGTTTGCTCAAAGTCTTACTTTGTTATTAATATTACCACTATTCCAATTTTTGTAACATTTCTCTTGAAAAACTTCTGAAACATTTTCATTAGAAGAATGATTAAGTCCTAGTGATTATAAATTTTATAACAGGTACTAAATTATGTCCAGCGATTGCTTGTGAGTCGACTTAATATGTGGCTCCAAAAGAATATGAGCGCTGCGGTAACTCTTTTCGGCGATTTTTCCGGAGCGATACGACTTAAGAAACTTCAAGAAACGAGCTTACTCTTTTTTTATAGGCCAGCAACGCACCTGCAATTCCTCTGTTGCAGTTGTTCATGGGAGGCGGTCGACACTTACTATCCGGTGAGCCGCATGCTCGTTTGTCCCCTCTTCTATATAAAAAAAACTCTGTTAGTGTAGCATTATGCTGAGTCGATGGCCTTTTAGTTGTTGTAATCCATTTTGTATTATTTATTTTTGTTTGTAAAATTGATGTTCTGCAAGTTGCAACGATAAATAAATATATTCTTACTTTCTTTCTTTCATTGAGATTGACAGCCGACATCCGTTTGATGACGAGGCTAATATCAATTCTAATTGTTTAAAACAAATTTAATTGTAATTAACATGATGCATTCTTAAAGGCAGTATTTCTTTTTTGTAACCCCATTTTAGTCAAGTTAGCATCCGCCAGTTTGAACAGTTCGAATTTAATTTGTAAAATGGTTTTATTTCTTTAAAAAAAATTGATTATTAGAAACAATGTGCATTAGTCAGAACCGGCAATACGTTGTTTGTAACGTCATTTAGTTGAGTTAGAAGCAGTCAGTTCTAACGGCTCGCATTAAATGGGTGACAACGGTTTTAATTATATCTAACAAGTTTAATTGTTAAAAACAATGTGCATGTAAAAAACGGTTTATACTGTCTCTTTATAGGCTACTATTATATAAAACATTAAGCATTAATTGAAATGTGGCGTAGGGTCAAAGATTGAATTCAGTTCCATGACATTTAAAAAGTTATACTAAATTTAAAAAGAAAACCAATAATTAATGTATGTTTCCATACCACAATCATTAAGGGCAATAAAAAGGGGTTAATCTACCTCTGTTTACTAATTGCTCACCATAATACATGCCTTAATGCCTTGCGGTCAATTAAAGGACTTTTCCACGCGGAATATTTAGCAAACGCTTACTGAGTTCAACGAATTTTGGAATTAATATGGTGCTATAAAACATTTATAATTTAGAAATAATCATGGCCTATTGCCATGCAATAAGTGTTGGGCCTTTTATTTTTAGCCGATTTAAAAAAAAGTGTTTACAATTCGACTGTATGATTTTTTTTTGTATGTACGCGTATGTTACGCGATATCGTCAACTGTGAATAGTTTTTGATTATAATTTTTATTAAATAGGTTACTTCAGGAGTGAATGAAGTTTTTAATGTAACTATTTATACAACATTAGATTGTGATATTCCTTAGTTCACTAAAAAGTTTAAAAAATTATCTTGAACAAAAATTAAATGCCGAATTCAAGGAGTTAATAAGAATAAAATAATTCCACATTCAGAAGTCGGGGCTTTAATTCTAATATAAAATTATATCTTAACACTAAAAGTTAACTTTTATAAATACTACATAGGTAACCTGAAATCGATTCCGATAACGGCACAATTGATATTTTTCGATTAATGGTAACCACGTTTTTGCAGAATATTTTCTACGTTAGTCGCTTTTTATGACACCCACGGAATGAAATAGGATTATGGATTCGGGTGCAAGTTAGATTATGCATTTTCTAATACTTCCATTGCAATCGTGTATCTGAGACATTAGATCCTTTATCAATATAATACGAAGAAGCTTGTTACTTAAATTGCCACATTTATGAAGTGATCATCTCTCACTTAAGTTGTCAGCATCCGTCGTCAGCATAGCCAAAAAGTTTCCGTTCACAAACTAATGTTTCTTTGTAATTGTGTGAGATATTTGTAATGTTTTATATTATTATGTAGGTATTTGTACGTGGGCCTTCAGCAATATTATGGTTGTAGCACGAATGGGTCGGCTCAACCGGGGAAAGACCACGCTCTTACAGAATACCAGCGTAAGATAGCAGCTTAATAATGCCGTGTTTCGTATGGTGAGTGTTGAGAACCGAATACTTTTCTACTGGAAACGAGCCATTCCATCTTGGTCCCCGGGGGTGTTAACGTATCTGAATTTAGATTCTTAATCGAGGATAGATGTAGATGTCTATCAGCCAGCATTCATTTATCATTAGGTGGACTGTGTGTTCGTTTTTCACCCTTACTCTATGTAAAAAAGGTTAAAAACTTACCTAAAAGTAACTGAGGATAATTTATTACTTTTACATAAATTGGGATTCTAGCAAAGTAATATAAAGCGAATGCCATACAGGAAATGTTTTTTATTTTTTAACTGATGTTGTCACTCTCAACACTATAAGTATATCTCACATAATAAGAAGAAAAAATGAGATTTCTTCAAACACAATGAACAAAACCAATTAAAATTATTATTAAATCGATAAAGTACCTCAAACTAAATTGCAATACAAGCATTTCAAACCTTACTAGAAATCTCAAATGCTCAATCCAAGTTCGAACTATGCAAGTTAGCATCTCTCTTAGCTTTTAGGTTGCTTAAACTGCTTGTGTAACAAGCCTTGTGCAATTTCAAAACTTGCAAGCAAGGCAGTTTGAGCGAGCGATCTCAACGAACTTTGCCGTAATAAGTGTTTTGCAGAAATGAAATTAATTTTATGGACTTTATCCCGTTTTATTTTAACTTTCGGACGTATTATAGCGCCCATGCTCGGTTAAGCCGTTTAGGGAGAGAAGAATACGAACATGCACACCGGAATTTTAAATATAAAGGTTGGTAGAGGTTACAAGTAATTTACTTATGTCTATTCATTTTATATTAGCCGAGTAGTGGCCATTAAGAGGTGGCTATGGAAGATATCTAAAGACTACCAGGTAAAATACCCGTACCGATTATCTGAGCAGTGTGAACGGTGTGATGAGTTTCGTATTGCTTGCGTCAATCCACCTGCTAAACTTGGAAATTATGCAATGAGGCCGTTTATTGACCAGTCGATACGACATTATCATGGCATCATACGATAAAATGTTAGTAGTGATAAAAGTAACAAAAAAAAATTGTAATCTTTATTGAATAAACATTATTTTATTCTATTCTAAAAAAAATATACCCAGCCGATGTCAAGCGCATATTAAACAATGGAGAGTTCTTCATTATTCAACACGTGGCAGCGTTATGATGCGTCCGCCAGGCCACATCAAGTTTATGTGCATTGTCATTTATCAGACGACATGTGTCAAGATATTCTCCTCATCATCATTACAGCCCTTAACAAGTCCACTGCTGATCAATCAATTTCCTGCATATCTTACCAATTCGTCACTCCGTCTAGTGGGGTCGTCCTACACTATGCTTACCCGTGCGAGACTGCACACGAGAAACTTTCGTCCCAGATATTCTCTTATTTTATTTTATCTTATGTAATTGCAAATATAGCTAAAAAGTTACGGGCACTTAACAACGATACTCTTGAAAATAAAGGAAAAGTGTCGCGTGCCGTACTGACTAACGGCGGCAAATTACGTAGATCTCACGTGGTATCCACATCCGTATGACTTTGACTGCATGTGTTTGGCGGCTATAGTTGATATGTGACAAAGTGGGTGCTGTCGTACCAACCAATCAAAACAGTATTGTAAACCACACGAATAAGTAGATCAACTTTACATTGCGGTAAGAATCTTGCGGTAGGAACCTTGCGGTAGGAAAACGTAAAACATGATGGTTTTGATATTCTTTATCAGCCGCTAGTAATTTTGCCGTGTGCAGTATCACTGAATCGCGAATTTTATGTTGGACGACGGACGGGTTTCGCTATGGGGCCGTACCGAAATGCAAGGTACGTTCACTCATTATCAGCCCGTCTAAGCACACTGCTGGGCCTAACCCGATGCAAGAGGATTTGCCTTAATTGTAACATTTAACAGGTGGATTAACGATCACAGACCAGGCGTCTCGTACCTTTTTCGTTGCTGCCCGTCGTCGGTTTCGGTATTTTATTTCAGGCGTAAACGAGTTAGTAAAACTATCTTTCAGAAGTCTTGGTATTTTTCTCGCATTTACCATAGTAGTAATCAATATATATTACCATCGAATTTATAACTCCTACATCAAACTATATGGCACACTTAGGTAATTCAATAGGTCGCTGGTTCATATCCGGCTCGAAGGATCATTTAAAGGGGCCCTGGACTTTAAAGAATTTAAAACCGTTAAATATTATATCTGAATTGTTATACAAATTAATAAATGACACAATTGCAGACTTTTGCTGACAATACCTTAAGGGCAAATGTAATGCTCTTCTGATACATAAAGAAAAACAGATGTTGTCTAATAAGTATTACAATATATTTAGTTCAATGTAAGAAATAGAAATCCAAACAATAATAATACAGGATAATAACATTTTTTATTTATTAGAGAGAAGAACAAGGTTATCTTTATATTATGTATTATTAAACTGTACGTGTATTTGTCACCGAATTCCTCCTAAATAGCTGGGCCGATTTTGATGAAGTTTTTTTGCTTGTGTTTTAGTGAGTTCCTGGATGTTTAGATTTACATTGGACCCGGTAGGTGGCGCTGTTCAAAGATCCAGAAATCTCTCTAGCGAAGACGCGGAGTATCGAAAGTTTTTATAATACTCTGTAGAAAATTACGCAAAAGCGGAACAGTCTTAACCAAGTTTTTCCGAATTTTAAACATTGTGTAATGATCGGTACAACGATACTGTTGTTTTTGTAGGTTAACGGCATAAATGGAACTGCACTTCAGTGAAGCATTTGTTCAAAACGAGAACCGTAACTTTTCATTCCTCTAGGCTATTGCCATTAAGTATATAAATATATGCAAACAATAAACACAGAATTTTATTTACAGTGAGGAGGAGTGAGATGTCATCATGAGAGAGTCTATCAGCTTATTTTTTCCCATAGGTGTCGTAAAAGTTGACATAGACATCTTTCTGACCCAGGAGAAGAGCAGTAGTATCCCTTTAGAATAACACAATAAAACTACGGTTGCAAGGCGTGGCATCTGTGGCAAATACTATTATTAACTCCCTAGCAGGAAGTTATTGCATGTATGGTTCCGATTTTTTTAAGTCTAAATTTTTATTTTTGGAAGTAGGATGTCTGTGCATGTACGTATATCACACACGATCGTGGCTTGACGAATTTTATTGAATATTTTTAAAGGTTATACAGAGTCAGTATTATCACAGGCTGTGAGGTATTTCATCTCCTCAGAGGTGACAACATAACTGAACTCTTCATTACTCAACTCTTCATTTGAAATTGGTTAGTAGTTGGCAGGTGTCCATGGGCTGGAGTAACCACTTACCATCAGGCGGACTGTTAGTTTGCTTGTTACTTCAATTTTATAAAAATAATCTTAAGTACCTATATTTAAAATAATCAATGAGAAAAGTTAATTAAATAAGATATATTGTTTTTTATACTTAATCTGTTAAATAATTTCATTGAAGAAAAGAGTGCTATTGCACAGAAAGAAGAATTTGCCGCCAAGCTTGGTAGACGAGTTCGTAAAGGACTAAAATATTAGACGTTCCGAATCTGTAATGCTTATTTCTATCATAAGTTTGGTTTATATTATACAAGATGGCTATTTTACTATTTACCTTAGAAGTCTCTCAAGAATAATTGATTGAATGAATGAATATATATTTTTCCTTCCGCATAGGTAATCTTTGTGCTATGTATTACAGAAAAGCCAGACTAGAACCTGACTTAGAGACTGATGCCTGATGTAGGTTTAAACCTCCTCGCCGCGGATAGAGCAATATATCAGAAAAAGAACTTAAAAGGTTGAAGTGAAAACTGTAATTTAAATCACGAATCCCAGCTAGAATGACCACTCAAATCTTTGCAGTTGTAGTTAGTCCTTTATTTCTTGATAAAAGAAATAAATCAAATGTACAGGAAAATTCCGAGGAGCATTTATAAATCCGTGACGAGGTTTACATATGTTTCAAATTAAATTTAACTGATATTTACTTAACATATTAACATACAATTCGTTTTAACGCAACCCTTTGCCTCCAGCGGTGTCAACCAGTCGTGTTTACATATTTTTTAGAAATTTCACTACACGTGGAGTCTACGGGTCGATAGTCTATACATCAAATAGCAAAAATATATAGTAATCTCTCAGATACTCATATTTGTGCTATTTACTCAGATCAACAGCCTCAGATGCCACCCCGACTTTAAACTAAGTACCCCTGAGATCAGAGGCTGCCAGTGTCTATGCAAGTAGCATTACCACATCACCACAACACACTAGGGCTTTGTCTCACACCCAATCATCATTATCAGTCTGCGGCAGTCAACTGCTGGATATAGGCCTCTCCTAAGGCGCGCCACTTAGACCGGTCTCCGGCTACACGCATTCAGTTTTTACCAGCCATCTTGTGCTCTCGCTGCAGATCGTTGCTTTGTCTAGTCAGGGGGTGTCCCACACTGGAAAAACTCAATGGAAAATTCAAATTGTAAATCAAAACAAAATTCGGTACCACATTTTTCAAATAATAATTATGTCATAACTACCTTATATTACGAGTTTTTTTTTAATAAATAAAATAATAGAATAAAAATCGTATCAGAAATCTGAGTTAAACTTTTCATAAACAGTGCAACACCGATACTCACCATCCCGTTGTAATTAGTATAAAGCCAAAAGTCTCGTTCCCAAACAATGCTTAATGTTCCGAGTAAAGAGTTTCTCCAATACTGCTGACCGGGAACAAATTAGTTACGTTAGAAAATTTTGTTTGGATGTTTCCATTAGCTTTGTTTTTCGTCCTCCAACTTTTATTCGGCGTATTTAACTTTGTAGGATTTGTTACTATGTAATCAATATGATAATCTAAATATTATTACGTGTACCTATATGTGTTACAAATACTTTAAAATAAATAAAATAAAACATTCATTGTTTATGTTCATACTACCAATGTCAAACACATAATAGTCTACCGTTTGTTTACGTTCATATTGCCAATAGTCTGTGGTCAAACTGTTGCGCAGAGTAGAGAATATTGCCGACAAAAATAGTTACTGACCGCTGGACTGAGCTGTGAATTTTGTGCGATTTCAAATGTTCCTTTTTCAATAGTCTGTGCACTGTACGTCAAGGCAAAAAAGCATTTATTTTATATTTTGTATCTTAGATAAATGTGTTTTATTATTTACTAGCGATCCGCCCCGGCTTCGCACGGGTGATTTGTGAATTTAAATCATCCAGGGACCCATTCAAACACACACAAAAAATTCATCGGAATCGGTTAAGCCAGTTTCGAGTTTTAGCGAGACTAACGGACAGCAATTGGTTTTGTTGAATATAGAGATTATTGGGCAGTTGAAAGTGGAAGATAGCTTGTTTAAAATACCAACATAAATATTTAATGAAATAAGGTCGAATTTCGATCGCTAGGCCATCACTAGTTATCATAAATATTAAATTAAGGCTAAAAATAGATATTACATATTTTTATATGATAAGGGTGATAAATAAGCACACAGTCCACCTGATGGTAAGTTGTTGATGTGGTCCATAGAAATGTAAGCCTATCCTTGTTTAGTAATCAAAATGCAGAAGCGTTGTCACCTATGAGGACTAAGATGGAAAGTCGCGTTTCCAGAGAAAAGGGTATCCGGTTTTCTACTCTCCCCATACGAAACACTGGAGCATTAATCTGCTATTTAACGCTGGTTTTCTGTGAGAGCGAGGTTCTATCCCGAACGTGCCTGTCCGTTCGTGCTAAAACTACCTAAAATATAGCTGTAGCATGGCTCTACCACGTATAAATGATTAATAATGAATTTCATATATTACCGTGTAGTGGCAGTGTAAGAATATCTACTACCCCATATCATCCCGTATGTGTGGTAAGAGGCGACAGAGGGAAACTGTTCTTGAATGTCAGCCAAATATGTATTATTTAGTGCATTAAATTTCGAATAAATAAAAACATATTAATTTGTTTGAATAAAATGTATACGTGGTAGAGCCATGCTGCAGCTATATGAGTAGTATAGTTGTAGCACGAATGAGTCGGCTCGACCGGGGAGGGACCACGCTCTCACAGAATACCAGCGTAAAATAGCAGCTTAATGCTGCTGTATTCGTAGTGTAGAGAACCGGAGACTCATTTTACTGGAAAAGAGGCATTCCATCTTAGTCCTCACGGGTGACAACGCATCTGCATTTTGATTCTTTATTGAGGATAGATGTAGATGTCTATGGGTCACAGCAACCAATTACCATCAGGTGGACTGTGTGCTCGTTTGTCACCCTATCCTATAAAAAATGGAATATATAGTCGTGCTCTATTAAAGTCGGATAAAGAACTAAATCTAAGAAAATAATAGGCTTGGCTCAGTAATGTCGAGCATTATGAAATTACACAGTCACTTGAGACATATTTGGAGAACCCCTGCAAAATTTTACCCTTGTAGCGCTCTGTAGGCAGTACTTAATGTCAGAAAGAAGCACTAATAAACACGCTCCCTTTCTGTTCATACATTTTAGTACATTTTCTCTCATAAACCCGTGTAGCGACAACTTTATACCGTAGAAAATTTCACAGACGCATAAATATAAAAGTAATGTAACGTAGCTAGAATTAGTAATAGTTGAGTAATTTAAAGTAAGGTTTATTATAAATAAAACTATGCCCTATAGGCGTTAATGGTAAATATCTTAATAAATTAGTATTTATGTAAATGATGGAATTAATCATCAAAAGCGACTGAACTGGGTCTCTGAGAGATGTAAATTTGTGCCAATTGCTGTAGATAATATTTGTCTGTTGGGTCTACGCTTAAGTTTTAAGAGAACTGTATCTGCGAATGATCGTTGCTGCTGGTGGCAGGGAAACTGGTTCTTTTCTAGCTTAAATGCTAATTAACGCCATTTATTGAAGAAATGCAGTCCTCATTCTTGGCAATATCCACAGGATAGAAGAATATATGATAATGTATAGCTTTTTTATTTATACAAGTGTTGTTGTCATCATCATAACAGTCTAATGTTGGAAAAAGGTGGTTTATTCCTTGCCGTAAAATTCATACATAGGTTCCTATTTTACTAGGTCAGTCGATCAGTAGGTTACTAGGTCATTACTCTATCTAGTTAGGAGTCACGCCTCACCTTATTTACTAGGTTGAGTTACCATTCAAGAACCTTTCCCCCCGTCGGTTATTGGTTTTTCGTCGGCCTTTTGCTTATTTAGCTTACTGATCTGTTGGGCTCGGTTACTCTGATTCTACTGTGATTGTTGATTTTACTGATTCTACTGTGATATATTTGTTATGGATTCTATTCCGCAGAAAAACTCAGAGCATAGTCTTGTCCATAGCTCAATAAGCGACCTTAAGCTTCCGTATACGGCCAGCAGTGAAGAACCACGCCATAGTTCTATTAACTAGTTCTATTAATTATATCGTGGTTCTTCATGTGGCCGTAGTCGTCACAAGTAACACAGTGTGTGTCATATTGTAATTTCTCGGACGATGGTTCGACCAAGTTGGATTTATCTAGCCGGATAACTTGTAACAGGTAACATACTAGTCAATAACTTTGAACGTAGTGTTTCCAACAACGATATTTGTCATGTTCATATTAATATCTATCCGTTGGAAGAAATATTGAGGTCTTTTTTGTCATGAATAAGGGTGACAAACGAGCGTACAGTTCACCTGATGGTAACTGGATATGGCCATAAACACTTAGATCTATCATCGTTTAAGAAGCGACATACAAATTTGTTGTCACCCCAGAAGACTTAGATGGAATGCCTCGTTGTAAGTAAAAAGGATTTCCGGTTCTTTACAAAGCAGGTAACACAGCAGCATTATGCTGCTATTTTACGGTGGTAGTCTGTGAGAGCGTGGTCCTTCCCCATTTATGCCGACCCATTTGTGTTACAACCATAATATGTTTAGCATGCTGCATAGCTGCAGCGTGGCTTCATCACGTAAAAACCGAAGGTCATTGAGTATAGTTGTAAAGATATTGTGGCTTCTGATAGATGGCGGTGTAACCATATCACATAGTCGCCTCTTACGACCCCCATGGAATGAAATAGAGTGATGGATTCTATAACGTTGCCATCACCCGGATACGTGTAGGTGGTGGACATTGAATTGTATTTAAAATTATATTTTGTTAATTACTTTCATTTTATGTTTGGTTTAGAATGTTTCAAAACAAAAGTAGTAAAATTTTTGAAATAGTCCCAAAAATCCGTACATATGGTAACTGTAACCGCAGGCACATTACAAGCTAATACACAACATAAAAAATAACTTTTAATAAAAAGTAAAGCAAAAACTTCATCCCCAATTTTTTCACCCTTAGGTCACTTGTCATATTTTCTCCAAATGTATATGGGACCATCCCCAAAGGTTACCGTTTTAAAAAAAAGAATCATCAAAATCGTTTCACAATTTACGAAGATAACGCTAACGTGCATACAAATAAAAACAATCGAATGGCATACCTCCTTATTTTTTCAAGTTGGCTAAAAATACATATTCCTGAACGAATTAATTTACAGTGACATTTCTTAAAATCAGACTGTAAAAACGATTAAGTCGAATATTTCATAAATTCCTCAATATTTTTGATATGATAGAGTTTAAAAAAGAACTAATGTATATATTGTAAAAAACACTATTTAAATAAAGCTATTGTAAATGTAATTAAGCAAGTGTTAGAAACAGTAAGAATACCAGATTTAATGTCAGGTAACGCACCTGTTACAAACGTAGAGACTTATCAAAATGTCAGTTTAATAGGCTTAAATGGGCTGAGGGAGCTACTTTATGAAAATCTGGCGATAGGACTACGCTTTCTTTAGAAGTGGCATGCAAATCTTGTGTTATCACAGCTAAGTAGAACTAAGAAGTTAACGAGTAATAGTGACCAACTTATAAAATGCACTTGGATTAGTAAAAATTTCGTTACAACTCCATAGAAAATGACCTAAAACTAGCTGCACTAATAACTTTGTAATATTATTGTAAACTGTTAAAAATAAACTTTTTATCATCGATCACTAATTTGTGATCGATACTTTTTATGAAGAAAACGACTTGTATGCATTACTACTATTAGCTTTACTTTTTCATTTGCGGGATAGATAGGGTATTATTATCAAAATCGAAAAGTTTTTTTAAATCTTTTTTGAATACCGCTCCAAGTAAGGCTGATTTGAAAATAAGTCTTTCAGTTACGATCTTCCTATTTGGGCCCATTTTAAGTCGTTATAGCGGTCAAACCGCGAACTCACTTATTATGCTCATTATCAAGGAAGCCCACGTATACTGACGGGCAACTACGGAACCCTACCTCTACATTGTGCGCGGCCCGACACGACTTGGCCAGTTTTTTATTTATAAGCTTATCAGTGACAAACACGCACACAGTCCACATGATAGTAAGTAGATGATGTGGCCCATAGACATTCACATCTATCCTCGATTAAGAATCAAAATGTAGATGCGTGGTCATCCATGAGTACTAAAATGAAATGCTTCGTTTCCAGTGAAAACCGTCTCCGGTTCTCTACACTATACGAAACAATGCAGCATTAAGCTGCGATTTTACGCGGGTATTTTGTGAAATCGTGTCCTTCCCCGGTCTAGTCGACCCATTCATTTTATAACCATAATATAGCTACGGCATGGATCTACCACATATATACTTCGTTTAAAAGTGGACGATTCTATGGTAATAAAACGAGTGAATGCAAACGTTTTATCTGATTTCATTAGGGAAATTTAGTTGAAAATGCGACCCAAAGCAAAGTCAAAGCGTAAAGAGAATGAGTAAAGTCAGCGATTTATCTACGACTATACAGGACAGTTTACGCTTAAAGATTGTTATGATAAAAATTATGTGTTTGACGATCTTGAATCCTAGCGGTCAGAATACCTTGCTACTTGACTGAGGGTTCATGGTTCTATTCTAGGTATCCTCGTCAAAGTCACATAGAACTTGTTTGCTTTTTAGTTTGGATATGTTATGACTGTTACCGTGTGTCTGAGAGTGGTAGGATAAGCCTAACTCTATTATATTGCATAAGAATTACCATATAGCTTGAAGAAATGTCAACCGTTGAGAAAGGGAAGTTCTTGAGTGGCAGCCTCGTTCCTGCAAACGTGTGTGGGCAGCCTTCTACTAGATGGTGTGATAACCTGATGAAACATGATGGAAGTCGATGGATCCAGATGACTCAGGACGTGTTTTGTGGCAATCTTCGGGGAATTCTTATGTTCCGCTGTAGACTTCAGCTGTGGGCTTGGCTGTAATGAAGTAATGGATGAAAAACCTTAGTGTTTGGACGTACATATGTACCACTATAACATCACCTAGGAGAACATCTAATTGTTCTCGTGGTCTATTAGGACGACATCACCGAATTTTGTTATATGGAAATAAATCAATGATTTCCTTAAATATTTCTTTCTTATACTAATAAATAATGAAGCAAGTCCTTGTTACTCACAATATAATAAATATTTCATTGTTATTTAATTCCTTTGTTATTATTAAGAAAGAAAATTTTTTTGCAATACGCCACAATTTTTTTTTAATAGGTGAGGGGGCAACGCATGCGGCTCACCTGATGGTAAGTGACTACCGCCGCCCATGAACAACTGCAACACCAGGAAATTGCCGGTCTTTAAAACATCATTAGGTACTTAAGTTTTAACATTTGTAGGCACATTAATTAATAAGAGTATAACAAAAAAAAACAGCATTCACATAAATTACAGTAAAAATACGTTCCTCATGTTGTGTGTTGTGGTGCGTTAGACAAACGGACCTCACTCAGCTTATGCTGTCGCCGAAACAACAGCGCTGGTTTTCAGTGGCCCGATAGTGCTGGGAGTGGATTTAATTATAACTACATTTATAAATGGATTTTTCACTGAGACTTTTGAGGCAATTTAATAAAAGATTGTTTTATTAGGGACGTTTTTAATTTCAATTTAAACGGATTACCCAAAAAAACCGTTTCAATGCATTTTGAAATAGATCTCACGACTCAGATAATATATTGGACGCGTATACTACGAATACCGTGTTTGGTCATGAATGTTAATGCATTTCGGTTAAGCATTATAGATACATTTCCCGTATGGAAAGTCAAACATGTATAAAATCCGCTATTTCGGTTCGAGTATCGAGGAATAGCAAATTCCACAAATATAGTCGAGTTCGAGGAATAGCAAATTCTACAAATATAGCTGAATCAAATATGTTATTAGTATGCCCGAATATGTTATGTGAAAACGCAGATGTTGTCGATTTTTGCAAAGTATGCCTGATTCTGAAAAATACACAAGAAATACAATAACAGTACCATCAAATAAAATGGTTAAAGAACTTTATGAACAAATATTCTTTCAATCAGCCTGATATATTTTTTTTTAAATTCGTACTAATAAATTGTTACCTTGTCTTCCGACTTTCGAACAGAACATATTATATTAAAATGAATATAACGAAAACAAATAATAATAAAGATAAAGTGTATATTTTTGAATTAGTGTGCTGTTGGTATAAGCAGGCTTAGTGCACGGATATGCAGGAAAATTGTAATCACAATGCGGGAAGTGGCTGAAAAAAGCGGGACAAATCTGTAAAAGTATAGAATGACGAAAATTTTTATCAGGAATAAGATTTTGTTTTTACATTTTAAACAGTTTTAACTGATTTCAAAAAAGGAGGTTCTAAAGTAGGCGCGTATGTTTTTTTTAATGTATGTATGTCCACCGATTTCTCGGAAACGTATTAACCGTTTTAAATGATATTTCTTTATTAAACAGACTACACCTCAAGAGTGGTTCAATATATTTTAAGAAAAAAATCCCCTTCTAAGGATGGAAAATGGGGAATGAGGTTTTAATTACCTTGAACTTGTGATATAGCTTAGGCCAATAAAACCAGAAAAATAATTCTTTTAATAAAAAATTAAAACAGACGTCAAAAACTAAAAAGAATGAAATAGTTTCAACATAATAGCTTCTGAAATCGACGCTAAGACATAGTGTATCGAAGAATTAAAGTCCCTTACGTTAAGTATTTACAATGCCAAAAGTAGAACTTATTTAATAAAATAAAACGAAGTATTAAATCTCGTCATCCGATTTAATAGATATCATTGTAATTATTTCTTTATAAGAATCAAATAAGACAATACTTTTATTTTTTCTTGTTTGTCGTGCACATTTAATTATTGTTTTGACGGTGTAGTGGCCGTGTAAGAATATCCACTACACCATATCGTCCCGTGGGTGTCGTAAGAGGCGACAGATTAAAACTAAAACAGAAGATGGGCTCCTGTCAGTTGTGGCAACTATGGCAAAATTCTTCCTATGAGGTAATCTATGGGAGTAAGCTATGTTCAGCAGTGGACTTTTATAGGCTGTTATGGATTATGGTAGTATTTTTTGAGCTTCTTTTTTTATATTCATTCGAATAGGTGAAACAAAATGTGCGAACACTTCTAAATACTTCTGTCTAAAATATAGTCATCGCGTAATTTTTGTTATATTCAATTTTGTTTTCTTTTGTGCTCATACCGTTTTTGCTTTCGTGTGTAACGTTATTCCAATTCGGGGCATGATTGCTTAAGAAAAGTTACTACGACTCTGATTATGACGACGTTAAATAAAAGCTGCCATAAACGGGGCATGTGTATTGTAATGCAACTATTACAAACAAATTCTTATGACTTTTGTGAATTTGAAATGAATTTCGATATATTCACGTACTAGAGTCACGACGGCTGGAAGGACCATGTTCACATATAAAACTATAGTAAAATGGCAGAATTATGCTACTGTGTTTCGTAATATGATGAAACGCATCAGCATCTTGATTTAAAATCGAAAATGGATGTAGGTGTCAATGGACAGCAGTTTCTATTTACATTTAGGTGAACTTTGTGCTCGTTTTTCACCCGTAATTTTATATATTTTAATCCCAATTTCATCACCACCATCACATCCTATCAAAAGTCCACTGCTGAACGTAGGCCTTGTCCATAGATTGCTTTATAAGGGGATATTTGCCATAGTTGCCACGATTAACACGCAGGTTAGCAACCACAGTTTTTCATTATTTTGTGGCGGCGCTGTCGTCGCGCCACAAGCGAAATACATCGAAGCCTAAATCGCGCTATCAAAGTTCCGAATTAAAAACAGTATATATACAATAGCTGCGAACTACCACTCGGAGCGTTGGCCGCTCCCCGGGCCGATCACCTTGCCCGGCGGGAGATCTCCCCTTTTCCTTCCACCCGCTACAATTTTGAGTAATTCTCAGGAAGATACTGCTGACCATTTCCTGTTTCATTTTGATCTATCGTCTCTTATAACACCCACGGGATGATATGGGGCAGTGAATATTCTTACACTGTAACTACCTACACCTCCTTGTCTTGTGGTTGCCTCTACATTCGAACTTACAAAATTTAAATTGAATTTTTTGGCATTTTGATTAGTTTCTACAGAATAATATTCCCCGCTTCTTTGATATGGTTTTAATAATATACTTCTTATTATTTAGCTATTTAAATGATCAAACTTTTAGCTAACTTATTACGTATTCTGTACAAACAGGTTTGTATAAAAATTCGACATTATAAGTGCTGTGGGAAAGGCACCGGGCATTGCTTTGGGTGTGTGGTACATTTCCTGTGAAGTTAAATAAATAATGTACAATAGACCATTTCGGTAAGTGCTGGCCATATTCTGGTGTACAGTGAAACATTTTCAACTATGCAAGACAACTTCTTGTCTTCCAAGTGACTTAAATTATAAAGGAGTCAATCGTTTTTGGGCCCACTAGAAATTTTCGCGACCCTTGATGGTATTATATACAAAAAAGATACCAATTTATTATTGTAAATAGCATAAACATTTTATGAAAATCTAAACGGAATCAAGAAATCTGAAAAAAGAGTTGTTTTGATATTTTGTGTTCATGTCATTGGTTCAGATTATGTAATATTAAAAAAATTGTTGTAGAGATGTGCCAATTCGGAAGAAACTCGACTCGAGTTAACTTGAGTTGAAATTCACGTAACTCGAATAGTACTCGGGTTACGCAACTCGAATTGGCGGAACGAAGCTGCGTCAGTTAGTTACAAATGATTTTATATTTGTTCCTCCATCCAAGATAATTATTATTACTTAACTTAATAGGTAGTTATATTTTATTGGTTTGCGTGTATGTAATTTTCATAAAATAATATCACTCTAACTTTATGACGTAGCGTTAATGTTATTAATAATTTAACTATCACCTATTATACTTAATCAGCTTATTGATATTACATAATATATCAATAAATTGTTCGAATTAGTAAGTTGAGTTCATCACTAAATTGTAGACAGATACTGCATTGACCGTAAGATAAAGATGCGACTCGAGTAGAATTTTGTGACCAGAGTCACTGGTTTTATCATGTCACTGTAGCTGTACTAGAGTTTTTGAGTTTGCGAATTAACTATTTACAGTCCCTGCATCGATTGAAGTTTATCACTCGAGTTGAGAATAGCGATTACCTTAGTTAAAGCATTTTTAAATAAGTACCTTTATTAAATAAGTAATATGTGGCAATATGAAATAAAATACAAATATTTATTATTTATTTATTTGTAGTTTTCCATGTTTTTTATTTACTACAGACATGTGGTATTTCAAAATCTATAAACTGCTTTTCGTATCTTACAAACCGCTTCCATTTTTCAAAATAATGCCACACTGACGATTTTTGTTTTGTTGTTTCATTGTTATCATTCATACTTTAAACAAACAAGTATATTTAAATCACCTGTTATGTTATGCACTACTTATACGAAGTAACAAAAAATAACAATGATAGCACAATCACGATATTATAAATCAAACTAAGTTTATATTTGACTACAACATGCCAGATGCGAGTTTGAATTTGGGTGTCGTCACCGTGGCGCCTTATACTACAAAGGAATTAGTGAACTGACATCTATATAGCGCTCTCTGAATCTAGACGGTGCGGTGCGCCGAGTTGACTCGGTAACTCGAGTGCAAGCGGATTCGAGTAAAATTTATTTTCACCGAGTACCGAGTTACACAGATATACTCAATTGAATCGAGTGAATACAGAGTTCGAGTTGCATCACTACTATAAGATAAAGTTTGTTGTTAAATAGAATAGAATAGAATAGAATAGAATAATTTTTATTCAATATAGATTACATGTGTAATTCTTATTGAAAGTCATTTTTACTTTACCACTGGTTCGAAAAAACCTCTGTCCTGGGAAGAACCAGCAAGAAACCCAGCGGACTTTTTAAAAAGTAAATTTTACATTAATGGTTGTACAAACTATTTAAGTACAAAATTTATTTTAGAAACTGCTTGGTAGCGATCACCTCATTCCCAGGGTTATTATCAATCATATATTCATTTGTACTATAATAACCCTTTTATACAGTTTCAGCTTAATAAAACATTTAAACTTGGTAATAGAGAGAGCCTGTACACTTTCCGGGACCTTGTTGTAATAGCGTATACATTGCCCCAAGAATGAATTACTGACTCTGTGGAGTCGAGAAACTGGTATCACTAGCTTGTGTTTGTTCCTAGTGTTTACAGAATGTATATCACTTTTTACTAAGACTACCTTTGTTTTTGTGAACATACATTAAATTTTCGTAAATATACTGAGAGGCCAAAGTTAATATATTTATTTCTTTAAATTTATCTCTAAGACTCTCTCGGTTTTAGGTTGTAAATAGCTCTAATGGCCTCTTTTGTAAAACAAAAATAGTTTCTGAATCAGTTGCATTTCCTACAGCAAAATCCCATAAGACATTATGCTATGGAAATAACTGAAATAAACTAGTCTAGCTGTCTCGACACTAGTGAGACTCTCTAATCTTTTTACAGCATAGGCTGCAGAACATAGTCTGCTTGCTAGTTTGATATATGGGGCCCCACTGAAGCTTTGCGTCGAGAGTGATGCCAAGAAAAACAGTGGATTCAACAGGGCTCAGTTCTTCCCATTTAAAACACATTGGTACCCAAATTTTTAACATTCGTTGTTGTAAATTTAATACATTTAGTTTTATTTCCGTTTAAATGTAGATTATTAACGTTAAACCAATGCACTAATTTTGATATAGCATTATTCACTTCGTCACATTTAAATGATTGACGTTTAAGTTTAAAAATCAAGGATGTATCATCAGCAAATAATACTATATCATGATTATCCCCTACAAGGGAAGGTAAGTCATTAATATATACCAGAAATAGGAATGGGCCGAGAATCGAGCCCTGAGGGACACCCATTAGTACAGATGACCCGGAAGAACTTTTACCATTGATAATAACTTTCTGCATTCTATTACTTAAATATGAAATAATAAGTTTAAGCGCTGTGTTCTTGACACCATAGTACTGTAGCTTCCTGATTAATGTCTCATGGTGAACACAGTCGAAGGCCTTGGAAAGGTCACAAAATATACCCAAAGCATCCTCTGTATTCTCCCATGCACAAAAATATGTTTAATAAGCTCAACTCCAGCGTCAGTTGTCGAGCGACCCTTGTAAAACCGAATTGATTTTTATGTAGCAATTTATTAATATTAAAGAAACTTAAGATCTGATCTAAAATTATTTTTCAAAAATTTTACTAAATGTTGGTAGTACAGAAATCGGTCTAAAATTGGCGGGGTCTAATGTACTACCAGATTTAAATAAAGGTATGACTTTACTATGTTTCATTAAATCAGGAAACACACCAGATTCGACGCTTGTATTAAATATAGTGGCTAGATAAGGTGCTATTATATCTATTATAGATAAAATAACTTTAACGGAAATCCCCATAAGTCTGCCGTTTTCTTAACATCAATTGTTTTAAAATATTTAACGATATCTTTTGGCAATACTCTATGGAATTTAAAAGTATTTGAACAAGCCTTTACATTTTGTTTAAGCAATGATTCGGCGACAGTAGGAGAAGAATTTAATGATTTTGTTGTCAAAAAAGGAACATCAGTAAAATGTTTCTCAAAAGCCATAGCAACTTCTTGATCAGATCGAGTTAAACTGTTGTTAATATTCAATTGAAAACTGAGTTGCGCGGTTTGACCTTGCCCGTTTCACTATTTATTATTCTCCAGGTCATTTTAATTTTGTTGGATGCAGTTTTAATTTTGTTACTTAAATGTAAAGCCTTAGCTGTGTAGCACACTTTTTTAAATATTTTAGAATATGTTTTTACATAATCTCTAAATATAACACTAGTATTATATGATCTTTCATTATAAAGCTCATATAACTTTCGCCTACTTTTATAATTCCTACTGTCGCCCATTCATTAAATGATTTGCGACTGTTAAAAGAGAAAGTTTTAGAAGTAAATATTCTACTAAATTCACAAGTTATAATTTTAAATAACATACCATACAAATAATTAGCACTATTTTTAAATGAAAGTGATGGAAGTCTTTTTATTATATTACTTCTAAACCTCTCCAAGCGATGGTCATTTATTGGAACAAACACAACTTTCTTATTTTTCTGTTTTTTGTGTATGTAAGGCAATGATACCAACTGTCAACAGTGATCTGAACTTAAATTTTGAATAATTTATTTATGCAAGGGCTTAATATCTGTAAAAATATTATCTATACAGGTCGCACTAGGCCCAGCAACACGTGTTGGTTCTAAGAATAAATTAACAAGATTATACGATTTAAACAATGATCTAGTCTTCACTACTCAGTGGTCAACGTGGTCGGATCCGCTCGAAAGCGTTGCACTATCTCATTGTCCTGTTCTTCGTCGTCAATACGTGGTCTTCCCATGTCTGTATTTCGTCTCAAAACAAAGCCAGTTTCTCGAAGTCTTGATAAACTCTCTGTCAAAACAGCCATCGGCACTCGACGACAGGGGTAGCGAGTTATGTATTCGTTGCGAGCTTGCGCGAACACAATGCACGGTATCCGTAACAAATAAGCATATCAGCATATTCCTCACGTGTGGACGTCATCTTCAACACTTCGTATCACAGGTACAAATCAGAGTCCAGTTAACAAGCACAGTAGTCACAAATCAGAAGAAATAGTCCAGAATCACAGCCAAGTCGAAAAGAGCAAAACGATATCGCATCTACTATGTACGAAGCACAAAAGCAGACTGACAACCAAACAATACCTGTTGTATTTCCAGCCTAACCGGTCTCTACACATTTTTTCATTTCTTTCTCCCCCAAATCATCGCTTGTCTCTGCTCGCTTGGTGCGTCTTGAAGGACAATAGGCGCGGGACCGTTAGAACTGCTACCTGGAGCGTCCCAACTACTTTTTCCACGAAATGTAATACAAACCTAGATTGTTATACCTCGTTAGATAGCTGATAAACGTAAATGTTTAAAAAACATCTGCCGAACAATTGCTATAATATTATTTTTAGATATCCCTTAGAAAATTAAAGATTCTAATAATTTTTTTATTTCTTTAATTTCACTTGTCTATACAGTCTATTCAATTAACTTATGCATATTTTAATGATTGACATCCAAAACATCTCATTACATGTAAAAATGCAATAATAATAATAATAAGATAAAATAAACAAAATAAATGTAGTAGCCTAAAAATCAGCAATTTTTCAATAAAAAATTAAAAGTCGAATATCTTGAAAAGGTTAAGTTTAGGGTAGGGTGTTTCATAGTGAAATAAGTCCAGAAATGATGGGTACTCCACGCCCTTAGGATCTAACGATTTTCTTGTAACCCTGTATATTATAAAAACAATATTTAAATAAAGCTATTATAAATGTAATTAAGCAAGTGTTAGAAACAGTAAGTATACCAGATTTAATGTCAGGTAACGTACCTGTTACAAACGTAGAGACTTATCAAAATGTCAGTTTAATGAAACCAAATGGGCTAAAGGAGCTTATTTATGAAAATCTGGCGATAGGACTACTTTTCTTTGAAGTGGCATGCAAATCTATAAGTGCTTTGTACAATAAATATTATAAGAAAGGTATATTTAAAAAGTTAAGCTATACTCCTAGTAAGAGTAAATTACGAAATGAGTTGTGGTAGTTCTGGAGCCGGACGCTCGACCTCACGTACTATATATATATATATAGTTACGTGAGGGTAATATGGTCACTTTCTTAATACTTAAAAACTACAGCCTTGTTTGTAGAGGTTGCTCTGTAATACGATAGCTCTTTATCAGTCAATCAAATAAATTTCACGGCTCCGTGGCGCAGTGGCTTAGCAATTGAGTTGCAGCGCTAAGGACCGCGGGTTCGAATCCCGCACGGAACAAGTATTTGTATGGCCTACAAATAATTGTTCCGGGTCTGGATGTTTGTCCGTGTGCAATTATATTTGTAAACTGCCCCATGATACAGGAAAATCCTGAGTGTGGAGGTTACGTTTTTTAAAACAAAAGATAAAGGATCAAAAGGGCGCTGCTTTATCGACGCCATTTTGACAGTTGAAAATATAGTAACAATTTTAGTCAATTTTAGTATTGTGTAGTGTAGTAAGTTTTTTATAAGTAGATTTTTCGAAGTGTTCCTAATTATTGGCTTGCTTGCTATTTTTTTCTAAATATATTAGTTAAAGTATACGACTTTGTATTTTTGTCTCTGTCCTCTTCCTAGTTTTGGTTTTATAGGGCGGCAAGCTTAAGGTGACCATATTACCCTCACGTACCTTATATATGTAATGGCGCTGGCTGAATAGTAAAAAAGTTGTTTGCTGTGTGTGATGTGTTTGTTGTGTAAGCATTAAGCTGAGGACTTTCGGTCTGGACTTTGTATCAAAGAAAAAAAAATAATGATGTATGCAGGAGAATGGTTTATATTAATACGTTGCGTATTTATTACAAAAACATTAAAATACATCATAGTTTTTAGGGTTCCGTAGTTACACAACAAGGAACCCTTATAATTTCGACATATCCGTCCGGTTTTGTTTAGAGACCCTAGGTGCTACAAATCTGTAATTTGTCATAGTTATAGATATTAATCACGCCTAGAAAACTGTGAAATAAAATCTTAAAAAACATTTTTATTTTGGTCACCTCTATATACTTCCCATACATGTAAATGGAGGATGATTTTTTTTTACCCGTCTATTCCATCATGTGGGATATCGATGGATAAGTCTTTCAAAAACATTGGGGCCAATAACAACATATTTTTGATATGATAGAGTTTAAAAAAGAATTAATATATATATTGTAAAAAACACTATTTAAATAAAGCTATTGTAAATGTAATTAAGCAAGTGTTAGAAACAGTAAGTATACCAGATTTAATGTCAGGTAACGCACCTGTTACAAACGTAGAGACTTATCAAAATGTCAGTTTAATAGGCTTAAATGGGCTGAGGGAGCTTCTTTATGAAAATCTGGCGATAGGACTACGCTGTCTTTAGAAGTGGCATGCAAATTTATAAGTGTTTTGTACAATAAATATTATAAGAAAGGTATATTTAAAAAGTTAAGCTATACTCCTAGTAAGAGTAAATTACGAAATGAGTTGTGGTAGTTCTGGAGCACTATATATATATATATATATATATATATATATATATATAGTAAGTGAGGGTAATATGGTCATATTCTTAAAACTTAAAAACTACAGCCTTGTTTGTAGAGGTGGCTCTGTAATACGATAGCTCTTTATCAGTCAATCAAATAATAAAGGGTCAAAAGGGCGCTGCTTTATTGACGCCATTTTGACAGTTGAAAATATAGTAACAATTTTAGTCAATTTTAGTATTGTGTAGTGCAGTAAGTTTTTTATAAGTAGATTTTTCGAAGTGTTCCTAATAATTGGCTTGCTTGCTATTTTTTTCTATACATATTAGTTAAAGTATACGACTTTGTGTTTTTGTCTCTGTCCTCTTCCTAGTTTTGGTTTTATAGGGCGGCAAAGCTTAAGGTGACCATATTACCCTCACGTACCTTATATATAGCTAAGCGCAGGCTTCAAATAGTTAAAAAATGTTGTTTGCTGTGTGTGATGTGTTTGTTGTGTAAGCATCAAGCTGAGGACTTTCGGTCCGGACTTTGTGTCAAAGAAAAAAAAAATGATGTGTGCAGGAGTGCGAGTCAAGACGTTGAGAATGGTTTATATTAATACGTTGCGTATTTATTACAAAAAGATTAAAATACATCATAGTTTTTAGGGTTCCGTAGTTACACAACAAGGAACCCTTATAGTTTCGCCATATCCGTCCGTCAGTCCGTCCGTCCGCGGTTTTGTTTAGAGACCCTAGGTGCTACAAATCTGTAATTTGGCATAGTTATAGATATTAATCACGCCTAGAAAACTGTGAAATAAAATCTTAAAAATCATTTTTATTTTGGGTACTTCCCATACAAGTAAATGAAGGATGATTTTTTTTTACCCGTCTATTCCATCATGTGGGATATCGATGGATAGGTCTTTCAAAAACATTGGGGCTGTGGAACAACATATTTTCGATTCAGGGGTCCGTTTGCGAAATATTTAGCTTTAAAGTGGTATTTTTCATTAGTCATGTGTCCCCCCCTCTACAAACTATACCGCTGTTTTTGAAAATGTCAAAAGTATATACAATAGTAGTGTATATAATGAAATTAAAAGAAAACTATCACAGCTAAGTAGAACTAAGAAGTTAACGAGTAATAGTTGAACAAATTATAAAATGCACTTGGATTAGTAAAAATACGTTCCTCATGTTGTGTGTTGTGGTGCGTTAGGCAAACGGACCTCACTTAGCTTATGCTGTCGCCGAAACAACAGCGCTGGTTTTCAGTGGCCCGATTGTACTGGGAGTGGATTTAATTATAACTACATTTATAAATGGATTTTTCACTGAGACTTTTGAGACTATTTAATAAAAGATTGTTTTATTAGGGACGTTTTTAATTTCAATTTAAACGGATTACGCAAAAAACCGTTTCAATGCATTTTGAAATAGATCTCACGACTCAGATAATATATTGGACGCGTATACTACGAATACCGTGTTTGGTCATGAATGGTAATGCATTTCGGTTAAGCATTATAGATACATTTCCCGTATGGAAAGTCAAACATATATAAAATCCGCTATTTCGGTTCGAGTATCGAGGAATAGCAAATTCCACAAATATAGTCGAGTTCGAGGAATAGCAAATTCCACAAATATAGCTGAATCAAATATGTTATTAGCATGCCCGAATATGTTATGTGAAAACGCAGATGTTGTCGATTTTTGCAAAGTATGCCTGATTCTGAAAAATATACAAGAAATACAATAACAATACCATCAAATAAAATGGTTAGAGAACTTTATGAACAAATATTCTTTCAATCAGCCTGATATTTTTTTTTAATTCGTACCAATAAATTGTTACCTTGTCTTCCGATTTTCGAACAGAACATATTATATTAAAATGAATATAACGAAAACAAATAATAATACAGATAAAGTGTATATTTTTGAATTAGTGTGCTGTAGGTATAAGCAGGCTTAGTGCACGGATTTGCAGGAAAATTGCAATCACAATGCGGGAAGTGGCTGAAAAAAGCGGGACAAATTTGTAAAAGTATAGAATGAGGAAAATTTTTATCAGGAATAAGATTTTGTTTTTACATTTTAAACAGTTTTAACTGATTTCAAAAAAGGAGTTTCTAAAGTAGGCGCGTATGTTTTTTTAATGTATTTATGTCCACCGATTTCTCGGAAACGTATTAACCGTTTTAAATGATATTTCTTTATTAAACAGACTACACCTCAAGAGTGGTTCAATATATTTGAAGAAGAAAATCCCCTTCTAAGGATGGAAAATGGGGAATGAGGTTTTAATTACCTTGAACTTGTGATATAGCTTAGGCCAATAAATACCAGAAAAATAATACTTTTAATAAAAAATTAAAACAGACGTCAAAAACTAAAAAGAATGAAATAGTTTCAACATAATAGCTTCTGAAATCGACGCTAAGACATAGGGTATCGAAGAATTAAAGTCCTTTACGTTAAGTATTTACAATGCCAAAAGTAAAACTTATTTAATAAAATAAAACGAAGTATTAAATCTCGTCATCCGATTTAATAGATATCATTGTAATTATTTCTTTTTAAGAATCAAATAAGACAATACCTTTATTTTTTCTTGTTTGTCGCACATTTAATTATTGTTTTGACCGTGTAGTGGCCGTGTAAGAATATCCACTACACCATATCGTTCCGTGGGTGTTGTAAGAGGCGACAGAGGAAAACTAAAATAGAAGATGGGCTCCTGTCAGTTGTGGCAACTATGGCAAAATCCTTCCTATGAGGTAATCTATGGGAGTGAGCTATGTTCAACAGTGGACTTTTATAGGCTGTTATGGACTATGGTAGTATTTTTTGAGCTTCTTTTTTATCTTCATTCGACTAGGTGAAACAAAAAGTGCGAACACTTCTAAATACTTCTGTCTAAAATATAGTCATCGCGTAATTTTTGTAATATTCAATTTTGTTTTCTTTTGTGCTCATACCGTTTTTGCTTTCGTGTGTAACGTTATTCCAATTCGGGGCATGATTGCTTAAGAAAAGTTACTACGACTCTGATTATGATGACGTTAAATAAAAGCTGCCATAAACGGGGCATGTGTATTGTAATGCAACTATTACAAACAAATTCTTATGACTTTTGTGAATTTGAAATGAATTGCGATGTATTCACGTGCTAGAGTCAAGACGGCTGGAAGGACCATGTTCACATATAAAACTATAGTAAAATAGCAGATTTATGCTACTGTGTTTCGTAATATGATGAAACGCATCAGCATCTTGATTCAAAATCGAAAATGGATGTAGGTGTTAATGGACAGCAGTTTCTATTTACATTTAGGTGAACTTTGTGCTCGTTTCTCACCCGTAATTTTATATATTTTAATCCCAATTTCATCATCACCATCACATCCTATCAAAAGTCCACTGCTGAACATAGGCCTTGTCCATAGATTGCTTTATAAGGGGATATTTGCCATAGTTGCCACGATTAACACGCAGGTTAGCAACCACAGTTTTTAATTATTTTGAGTAATTCTCAGGAAGATGCTGCTGACCATTTCCTGTTTCATTTTGATCTATCGTCTCTTACAACACCCACGGGATGATATGGGGCAGTGAATATTCTTACACTGTCACTACCTACACCTCCTTGTCTTGTGGTTGCCTCTACATTCGAACTCACAAAATTTAAATTTCATTTTTTGGCATTTTGATCAGTTTCTACAGAATAATATTCCCCGCTTCTTTGATAGGTTTTAATAATGTACTACTTATTAAATGAAACTAATTTTTACGGATTATATCGTGTTTAATTTTACTTTTTAATTCCCGACGTTTCGGGTGCTTTACAGCACCCATGGTCACGAGGTGTTTGACGTCCCAATGTCATAGTTAGCCCGGCTACCTTTAGTTTTTTAATATTAATTTTTGGTTCGATCTACGCAGGATGAGCTTACAGTATCTTGAAGTAAGAACTCCTGGTATACTCTATTTGTTCGTAAAGTTTTATTACAATCGGTTCAGCCATTCCGAAGATTAGCTCGGACAGGCAGACAAATGAACATTTTAAAAATGGTTGCTCATGTTTCAATAGCATACAAATATATTAGAAAAAAATATTAAAAAACAAAATCAACAATGATGATAAAGAAAACTCTCAAAACGCGTCGTAGCTCACAAATTAGCGAAACCGGACTGAATTAATTTTTGCAATTTATGGCATTTTGTTACCATTGATTCCAATGAAAAGTTGGACTAAAGTTATAGAACGTACGAAAAACGCATATCGCAACGTATTATTTGCAGTCATTACCGGCGCGGATTTGAATAGAGGCGACGCCATTTTCTATCCCATTCTTTAACCGCACGGGTAGTACTTAATTTTAAATTAACAAGCAAATACACAGACGAATGCGGTTAAACGACGTCGTTTTATTCTATTTAGTGATTTCGAATTATTTGTCAATTTTTTTTATTAGACAAAAAAATAACGCTGGCAACTAAATTTTATTGTTTACTCCCGAACTTTCCCAGGGGAGTACAGATTCACTGTGATGTGACGAACTGTGATCTCCTAGGAGCAACAGCGACAATTGGCAATTTATTTAAGGTTGATTTTTTGCCTGTATGGCGCTACCCGACCGGAACGACTATTTTTGAATTTTGCGGAGATAATTTTGCAAACATAGTCATCTAAAAGAGAGTTCCCAAGTTCGCGCATCCTTGATAAGGATTTAACAGTATTGTGTTGCTTTTATACGTCGATTGGTACGGTCAGTTGCAAAGGGAGAGAGTGTAATTAAGCAACATCTCCGCGTGTTTTTCGTAATTTGATGGTTACTCAATGAATACACAGAAGCAGCTTTTTGATAAAGGATAGGTATTCATTATTTTGACTATGGTTTTCCAAAAAAATTTAAATTGATATTTATTGTCTTAAAGTTACAGCCTATATACTTTCACTGCAGAGCAAAGGGCCTCTTATTCCTGAGAGGGTTTTACGACAAGGAAATGTCCGCCGCTTTGCCCCAATGCGTGTTGGCGAACTTCACATGTCTTCGAAATATATTTTCTTCTTATTTCACAGACATGCAGGTTTCCTCACGATGTTTTCCTTCACCGCCGAGCAGGTGGTAAATCAGCACATTAATTGCAATTAACAATTTGATTGTTGCCGGCGGGGATCGAACTCGGGTTGCTCGCGTACTGTGTAATTTACAGCGAGCGCTTAGCCCCTGAGCTACCACTGCTCCATTTATTGTCTTGAAGAGAACAAAACCGGCCGTTTTTGATTAAAAATACAAATCTTTGAGACCTTTGCAACAAAAATCTGATCAGCTACGTGTACCTTTAATTTTTTTGTATCTTATCTAGTTTTTGTTTTTAAAGAATGAGGGTAACAAACGAGCACACAGTGTCTCTTCACTGCAAAAATGAGCCAGCTCAACTTGGCTCCTTCTTTCCGAAATGTATCACTGGTATACACCGACCGCCTTCAGTTGTTGGGGGTTGAGATATCCTCAAATATGAACTTCAGGCGGTTCATTGAGTCCAAGGCCAAAGCAGCTGCAAGGAAGCTAGGAGTCCTTGCAAAGAAGCGGCAATACTTCACGCCGGGACAGCTGCTTACTTTATATAAACGCAAGTCCGGTCGTACATTGAGTATTGCTGCCATATGCAAAACGTACGTATGCAGTACGTATGTACGTAGACGCTGGACCTAAAACACGTACCTAGCGCAAACTAGTTCGCAATTACTCATTAACGCGATTCTCAAACTTTTTTGTCCACCTTGTTAGTGAGCTATTAAAATATGTTCAAGTGTACACGTTGTGACGGAGATTTCAGAGATGGGGTAAAGTGTTCCGTTTGCCAAGAACAGTTTGACTTTCCATGCGCTGGATTAACGGAAACTGGCTACCGAGGTAAGGCGAGGATAGAAGAAATAACTGGAGATGCACATCTTGCAAGGGCGCCAAAGCTCTTAGTCCGCTAAACCTACCTTCAAAAAATGCACCTTCTGCTAAGTCTCTTTCACCCATGGACATGAAGATGATTGCTTCGGAGCTTAAAAGCTTATCTTCACAGATGAACTCACTCCCTACCTTAATAGCAAGCGTCAAGGCTATACAAGCTGATGTGGCCGACCTAAAGTCCATAAAAGCCGATAACGAAGATCTTAAGCTTATGAAGCCGGAGGTGGCTGATATGAAGACTTTATTGGAATTTGTTCAGTGCTCTGTTGAATCATTGAATAGTAGGATCACGGAAATAAATCAAGAAATGCAGAATTTGCTGAAAACAAAAGATGATATAGTTCAATTGAAGCAACGTTTTGAGAACTTTGAAGAATCCATGCGGGAATTTGAACAAAGGTCTCGTATGAATAACATCGAGATCAAAGGCGTACCGATGTCTCCATCAGAAAACCGTCGAGATTCTTAGTAAGCTTGGAGATCATATCAATTGTGTCATCCCTAAAATCAAATTAATTACATTGCGAGATTTAAAAAAAGATTTAAAAAAAGTTTTCCTAGTCATTACAATTAGTGCTTTGATTATATTAAAATCATTTTCCTGTTTTAACTGTGTTTTAGTTAGTTTGAGAAACGCTTGCTCTCTAAATTTTAAGTTTGTTTACCTGCTTGATATCGTTATGCATTCACGTATTACCGCTGCACACTTGTTTACTCAATAATATTATATCGCTCCACCGTCTATTTGCTTTTGCATTTTTGTATCTTTTGTTTACGCTTATAGCCGTATTGTATTATTAGTTTTTTTTAAATGTTGTATACAAATTTAACAAATTTTTACGCATCTTTTCAAACATATTGCTTTATTCCACCATTCTATTACTTGTTATTATAACTAATTATGTACTAGTTTTAAGGTTCAAAAATGGCGATTAATTTATATTACCAAAATGTACGTGGTTTACGTACAAAAACTTCGGCCTTCTATAGAAATATTAACATGAATTCTTATGATGTTATATGTTTATCAGAACTTGGTTGAATGAAAGCGTTAAAGATAGCGGATTATTCGATGATAGGTACTTAGTTTGGCGACGGGATCGAGATTACAAAAGAATTAATCAGACATTGGGGGGTGGAGTGTTAATTGCTGTTCGCCGGGACCTCTCAGCAGAAGTTCGTAGCGATTGGTGTTCGAATGCCGAGGACTTATGGGTTACATTGACACTTAAATGCCGGAATCCTAAGGTAGTGTATAAATTGCATATTTTAACGGTATATATATGTAACCAAAGCGTATTTTGTTCACTGCCAACTCAGTTAGCTGCATACTCCGAGAAACTTTGTGATACAATATTAAAATATCTTTGCGATAAATTTATAATTCTTGGCGACTTTAATATGCCTAACATAATTTGGAAGTCGTGTGATCAAATCATTTCATATATTCCCGAGAATATACAGGGCTTAAGTCAATTTGATTTATTTGATAACATTAATATATGCAATTTATCGCAATACAATTATATACATAACATAAATAATAGAATTTTAGACTTAATATTTTCTAACAGCACGGTAGCTGTTAACCACTGCGAAAACCCGCTAATACCCGAAGATACTCATCATACAGCTCTGTGTGTGTCTGCAGGATTTATTCAACTTCACACTCTTATAAGTCGTCCCTATACTTAATTTCTATATCAATCTGGTGATTACGATTCTATTATTTCAAAACTTGATGCCATTGATTGGCATCAAGAACTTAACTCTAAGCCGTTAGAAGATGCCTTGTTATTGTTTTATAATAAATTAGCTGACCTCCTTCAAACTTATATCCCTACTAAGACTTTTACACCAAGGTTTAAATCCCTTATGGTATAAGAAACCCCTAATTAAAATTTTGAAAGAAAAGCATAAGTATCACTTGAAATATAAGAAATACGGGAGTCAATCTGACCTTCAATCATTTATTAAACTCAGAGAACAAGCCAAGTCTCTGGAAAAACAAATGATTGATACATACATTTCTAACGTAGAAAAAAATATTTGTAATAATCCTAAAGCGTTTTGGTCTTATGTAAAAATAAAAAACAAAGTTAATTGATATCCCGCTGTATTACGTTTTGGAGAGAAATCGTCAGATTGTGGCGCAGAAATTTGCAATTTGTTTAGTGATTATTTTCAGTCAACTTTTTTGAATTACTATCCATACACACAATAACCCAGATGTCACCTCTCAAATGAATTATAGTATAACATCTGATATAGGTGATATAGAGGTCACATTTGACGGAGTATTTAAGCTTTTAAAATCACTTGACTTAAGTAAATCAGCTGTGCCTGACAACATACCGGCTATTTTTATCGTGAGATGCGCCAAGAGCCTTGCGTTTCCTTTGACTGTATTTTATCAGCGTTCTTTGTCAGAAGGTTTAATACCAAGAATTTGGAAATCGGCTTATGTAACACCAATTTATAAAAAATGACCAAAAGATCAAGTTGACAACTACCGACCTATTTCCAAATTATGTCTATTTGCAAAACTACTAGAAAGAATTGTCTATGATCAACTATATGCTGCCCTAAAACATACACTTAGCTTTCAACAACACGATTTCGTCAAGGGTCGGTCAACAACTACTAATCTTATATTATGTAGTGACTACTTATCGGAACATATGTCAGAGCCCTCTCAAGTCGATGTGGTCTACACAGACTATAGTAAATGCTTTGATCGAATAGACCATTTGCTACTATTGCATAAAATGTAGGAATACGAGGTAATTTATATCGGTGGTTCACATCCTACGTCCAAAATCGGAGTCAGACAGTTGCCCTAAATGGTTACACCTCTTAGGCCATGCCAATACCATCTAGTGTCCCACAAGGCACCTTGATAGGGCCTTTAATTTTTAACATTTTTGATAATAACATCTTCACATGTGTCAAGTACTCCAAAATCCTACTTGACGCCGATGATATGAAAATAAAATCCTATAACATCCCTGGAAAGCGCATATCATTTAATTAATAGAATCAGGCGTTACTTTGCGGAAATCCATTATATTAAAGTTGGAAAAATTTACTTTGCCAATATCCGCTCAATAAAATAAAATGATGTGTCTTACCTAATTTAAAAAGCACCTCCCGCCCTCCCTCAATTGCGTGCACTATCCCCGTCACCACTAATCCCAGCACCACTACTCCTACCACCACTACACTAGGAAAGACACAACACCAACGATAATACGACACGTGTTTAGCCTCTACACGAGGCATCTTCAGGTTTAGTAGACTATACGGTTGACTTAGCGGCAAAGTAAATTTTTCCAACTTTAACGCATATCATTTGCAAGAAGACTTGAATAGGTTTGAAAATTACTGTCTATACAACAAATTATATTTTTATATACGTGGTAGAGCCATGCTGCAGCTATATTAATAGTATAGTTGTAGCACGAATGGGTCGGCTCGACCGAGGAAGGATCACACTCTCACAGAATACCAGCGTAAAATAGCAACTTAAAGCTGCTGTGTTTCGTATGGTGAGTGTAGAGAACCGAGACCCTTTTTACAAAATGAGGCAATCCATCTTAGTCCTCGGGTGACAACATCTGCATTTTGATTCGCAAACGTGGATAGACGTAGATGTCTATGGGCCACAGCAACCACTTACCATCAGGTGGACTGTGTGCTCGTTTGTCACCCTTATACTATTAAAAAAAATAGACATAAATGTTTCTAAATGCTGTATTTGCACATACACACGGAATACTAAACCTGTAATTTTCCGCTACACTATAAAAGATATAGATATAACTAGAGTCAACACTATCCGGGATTTAGAAGTAACTTTTTGACTCCAAATTACTGTTTAATGAAGATATTGACAATACTATAAACAAAGCCTCTAAAGCGCTTGACTTTATTTTAAGAAGATCTTCTGATTTCAATTCTATTAAAACCTTCAAAATTCCTTACTGTGCTTTCGTACGAAGTCATCTAGAGTATGCCTCTCAAATATGGAATCCTACTTATAATATTTATTCTACGCGTATTGAACGCATTCAGAAAAAAAATTCTTCGCAATCTTCAATTTAGAGCTAGATCTTTCTACCGGTTTACACAACAAGTTGCCAAAAGTTTTACATTTTGCCGCTATATGAAAGATGGCGCATAGCGGATGTATCGTTTCTAATTAACATAGCAAATAGCACGATCGACTGTCCCGAACTGTTGGAGCAAATACGTTTACAGGTTCCATACGCATCTTCACGCAAGCCGTGCAAACTATATACGCCGGGAGTAAATACAAACTACAGGCAAAATTCTTATTTAATAAGATTAAGCAAGTGTTTCAATGACGTGGCGAAAATACAAAATGTAGATTTATTTAACACCTCTAGTAGGCAACTTAAACATCTACTGAGTAATAAGTTTTTCGTTTACTGATTTGTATTACATATACCATGCATTGTTATTTATTTCATTTTACTTTTTAAATCATCTTTTATTGTGTAATTATGTCTTCGTCTACGTTACTTGTGCAATTTTTCTCTGTACTTTATTTATAAGTGGGAACTTTTAATTGGCCTTCAGTACATTTATTTTTTATTGTTCATACATTTATAACTAGCTGTAAGTTCTCCTAAAATCATAATAAAAAAAACATATGGGCTGATGCTACAAAATGTCACCTAGCTGCTTTGGACTCAATGGTAAGGCGTACTAACAGGCTTACTGGTGATCCGAATTTGGTTAAAACCGATCTTACCAGCCTCGAACACAGCAGCAAAGTAGCCAGACCTCCGTTTTTCTACAGGATGCATTTCGGAGAGTGTGCGCAGGAATTGCATAATTTTATTCCTCCCTCTCCCTTCCACCATCGGACAATCTGAAGTTCGACCAGTCTCCACCCTTTCGTTGTTGACTTACCACACATTCGAACCAAACGGTTTGCTAGGTCGTTCATCATACGTACAGAAAAGGAGTGGAATAAGTTGCCAGCATCTGTCTTTCCATCCGATTACAGTGTGGGTGTCTTCAAGGTATGAGTGAATAGGCTTTTGTTAAGTCATTGCGCTTTACCATCTTAGGCTACATCACCACTTACCATCAGGTGGGATTGTATTCAAGCGCTGGCTTAGAATAATAAAAAAACCTGATGGTAAGCGGATGCTGTGGCTCATAGTCATCTACGTTATATCCTCGATTATGAATCAAAATGCAGATGCGTTGTCACCAGTGAAGACTAAGATGGAATGCCTCGTTTCCAGTAAAAATGGTCGTCGGTTCTCTACACTCACCATATGAAACACAACAGCATTAAGATGCTATTTTACGCTCGTATTATGTGAGGACATGGTCCTACCCAGTTAGAGCCGACCCATTCGTGCTACAACCATAATATATCTACAGCGTGGTTCTAACACGTATAAAAACAAAATTTCATTAACTTCAACCTGTGGCGCTAGCCATCATATTTTATTTTTTATTTTGGATGTTCCTTCATAGATTGAGTCAGAGGTCTGTCCATCGATCTTCATTTCGTCTGGCATTTAGGAAAAATATGCTTTATATTTTCTTATATTTCGATAGAATATATTTCAAGCTAAATTTGCTTAATGCGTTGCAATTTAATCAAAAGCCGTTTGTCAACATGTTCACGCTAATCAATTAGTAAACATGACGTCAAACGTGACTTTAATTTCATTAATTAAGGCTCAAAGTTATACCTACAATAGCATAATGAAGTTTTGCATTCATTAAAATTTAAAACGAACTCTAGATAAATTTTTAAAGCTAACATACGTTGTTTTCTTTTAACCGAGTATAAAAAGAGAAGGTTCTATATTCGAAACGTATATTTTTTTGTTAGTACACAAGTTCTCTGTTTTTTCGATACAAAAATAATTCAATGATTATCTTTTTATTAAATAAATTTATACTTCAGGGATTCCACGCTAAAGTGTGCAAATTTAGGGTATGAAGTTTCAAATTACAGTTACAAAAAAAAACTATTTGTCGTGTTAGTTATATAAACCTTAATCATTTTGGTTTCTTATGTTTACCTACTTATCTCGTATGGAAGAGCCACTCTATTATGGTTGTGGCACGAATGGGTCGGTTCGACCGTGGAAAGATAACACTCTCACAGAATACCAGCGTGAAATAGGAGTTGCAGCGTTTCGTATGGTGAGTGTGGAGAACTCAAGACCCTTTTTACTGGAAACAAGGCATTCCATCTTAGTTCTCAAGGGTGACAATACATCTTCATTTTGATTCTTATTTGAGAATAGATGTATGTAGATTGTCTATGGGCCACAGCATCCACTTAACATCGGGTGGACTGTGTGTTCGTTTGTCACCCTTATTCTATATAAATGTTACAAAGTATATAATATTACTGATTACTGTATTTTTCATTCATTAAAAGTTAACAATGAACTTTCAAATTAAACAGTGTAATATTAAATTTAAACTAAATAATAAACACACCAAAGTTATAAATAATAAATTTACAAATTAAAAGTTATAAATTAAAAGGCAAAAGCTTTTAATTTAACTATTTAGATGACCTTATAGTTGCTACCTTGAACTTTCGCTATTCATTAGTCCACACAAAAGTCAAAAATAAGTTATATATAAATAGCTTCTGAAGCATCAGATCATTCTGATCATTCAGAAGCTAATGTGTAAATTATTTTATTCAAAGTTAGAATTTCATTGAAATAAGGTGAATGGATGCTCTTTTCATCCACATATATTCAACTTATACATTTATCTTCAATAAAAATTCAAATGCGTTGTCACCTCTGAAGACTAAAATGGAATGCCAAGTTACCAGTCTCCGATTCTCATCACTTACCATACGAAGCGTAGCAGTATTATTCTTTGTCCTTTCCTTCGTCGTTGTCCTTACTCGGTCGAGCCAACCCATTCATATTGCAGTCAAATTGCAGCTGCAATAGGAGAGTCGCTCTACCACGTCAATGGTATATACAGTATATACACATAATTTGAGAATAGTCGTTAATCATGCTTGAATTTTGACATATAAGGCAACATAATTGCGGGTATTCGTACAATTATTATAGGTCAACTAGTGTTCCGCCCCGGCTACGCACGGGTCTGAATCTCGAAAACAGCGCCATCTACCGGGTTTAGCATAGCTAAAACCATTCAGCTGACCTCATAAGTACTCCATAAAAATTTCATCAAATTCGGTCAAGCCGTTTAGGAGGAGAAGAACTATGAACACACGCACACCGGAATTTTATATATATAGGTCTATCAAAATTTAGTAGCATATATGTAGACTCATCACCAAACCGTTTTAACACTAACTTTCGGTTTGTTGTCAGCTATTCGTTCCACTAGTTGACCGCGTGTCGAGTGAACAATGTCGTCGCTGAATGAATTACGCGATGGTTGGATAAAGGCACCGCACGGGTTACACATTGACTACGTGTAATCAGTGCAGATTCAACTCCAGGACGACAAGTGGGCAACGAGTGGTGAACGTTCAATAAGTAGTAATTAGGTGATTTAAAAAGCTAAATGTGTTTCGCAATTAAAATTATGAATATATATATACAGGGTTATTTTGCAATTACCGGCCAAATTTGCAGAGAAGGTTCAGGATATAGGCAATATACAGGGTTATTTTTCAAAGAGTAGCCAAATTTTTAACTTAAGTGCAAATATATAATTAATGATATACTCTTAATGAAGTTTTTGAAAATAAAGCTTCTACTTTTATTTGAAATTATCCCAAATTGAATGTAATTTATGGGCAACAACGTGTTTGCCTACCGATTATACTGACTATAACTGATTTTTTACATATATATCTAGTAGTAAGTTATTTACGATGTCATAATTTCCCATTTACTGAATGTTTCGAAAGCACTGTATTAAATAAATCACAAGCAAATAAACTAGATTCAAACACATTTGGCGTCGCCGAAATAAATCACTTAACCTAAGTAAAGTTGTTTCTCTTTTGAATTTATGAGCCAAAATGTCAATGTAAATGTAAACAGAGAGCATTATTTAATAATTTACTGGTTTAATGCATTTTCATTTATCCATTTACTACAGCCTTTTGCAAGCACTGCTTAACATAGGCCTCCCCATAGATTGCCTTATAAGGGGGATATTTTTCATGGTTGCCACGCTCGGCTGGTTTTTATAGCTGCTGTCAAAAAAGTTTTCACAATTTAAAATTTCACATCACAAATCCACTACTGAATATAGGCCTTCCAAAAACTGCCACGGGACATGGTCCTGAGTCACGCTGTCCATTCGTACTCGCACACCCGTCACTCAGTTCCAACGCTTAGACCGTCTGTAAATAGTATGGCCTAGACTCAAATTTTGACATTGTGGAGTTGAAGCTTAAACTCAAGATTGTCTCTGAATACTAGCCAACAAAACGTTCTTGCGTTTAAGGCTCTGGTGCAAATACAGCTGAATTTCAGGCGTCGCGAAAGCGAACTGAGGCGTGAGCGAAGGAGATATCAAAATAGACAAGAAGAGATACACAGACCGATTAGAGAAGTGACTGCATTTTATTGTCCGTGTTTCTTTATAATATTAAAGTAACAAACAACCTTACAATCCACATGATGGTAATCTGTAACCTGCAATCTGCAACCAACTCCATACAGAGAAGACTAAATGCGTTGTCACATGTGAGGACTAAGATGGAATGCCTCACAGCTTGTAATTATACCGACCCTCTTCACCCTTCAGACCGGAACACAACAGAGCACGCACTCCTGCTTGGCCATGCACGTTGTCACATCTGAAGACTAAGACGAAATGTCTCGCAGCTTGTTACAATACTGGCCCTTTATACCCTTCAGACTGGAACACATCAGAGCACGCACTCCTGCTTGGCCATGCACGTTGTCACATCTGAATACTAAAGACGAAATGTCTCGCAACTTGTTACTATACTGGCCCTCTACACCCTTCAGACCGGAACACAACAGAGCACGCACTCCTGCTTGGCCATGCACGTTGTCACATCTGAAGACATAGACGAAATGTCTCTCTCGCAGCTTGTTACAATACTGGCCCTCTATACCCTTCAGACCGGAACACAACAGAGCACGAACTCCTGCTTAGCCTTGCACGTTGTCACATCTGAAGACTAAGACGAAATGACTCGCAGCTTGTTACTATACTGGCCCTCTATACCCTTCAGACCGGAACACAACAGAGCACGCACTCCTGCTTGG
The DNA here is from genome assembly GCA_029286625.1 of Parnassius orleans. Classification (NCBI taxonomy): domain Eukaryota; kingdom Metazoa; phylum Arthropoda; class Insecta; order Lepidoptera; family Papilionidae; genus Parnassius; species Parnassius orleans. The sequence goes on along the minus strand of JAGSMP010000448.1, from coordinate 64,385 downwards.
CCATGCACGTTGTCACATCTGAAGACTAAGACGAAGTGTCTCGCAGCTTGTTACTATACTGGCCCTCTATACCCTTCAGACCGGAACACAACAGAGCACGCACTCCTGCTTATTAGTGCATGTCACATCTGAAGACATAGACGAAATGTCTCTCTCGCAGCTTGTTACTATACTGGCCCTCTATACCCTTCAGACCGGAACACAACAGAGCACGCACTCCTGCTTGGCCATGCACGTTGTCACATCTGAAGACTAAGAAGGAGTTACTCGCAGCTTGTTACTATACTGTCCCTATATACCCTTAAGACCGGAACACAACAGACCACGCACTCCTGCTTGGCCATGCATGTTGTCACATCTAAAGACTAAGACGAAATGACTCGCAGCTTGTTACTATACTGGCCATCTATACTCTTCAGACTGGAGACATAACAGAGCACGCACTCCTGCTTGGCCATACACGTTGTCACATCTGAGGACTAAGATGGAATTATTCGCAGCTTGTTACTATACTGGCCCTCTATACCCTTCAGACTGGAACACAACAGAGCACGCACTTTTTCGTAATTCATGTCCACGGGTCGAATTCTTGTAAACAAATACAATCAACACGTTTCGATATCGCATCGCGTTTTACATTCGCTCTCTGTCTGACGCGTATAATATGTCTAAAGCCACCTAATACAACTATCTTGCTCACACCACGCTTCGCCTTCTCGCCTAGGTTTGTCACGGCGTGTATTTCGCCACGAAAACATGCCAACATGGTTTGCTTTTGCTTTTCTATGTGACTAAATTAAAGAACACCGTACATTACATAGTAAAAACGCATTGCCTCATGATCGGGTTGCTGTTTGACAAGTCTTCCAGCAAAATTCCGTACGATTAGTTCGTTAGTTCCGCGATCCGAACTCTAATAATAAAAAATAGACCTTATAAACAATTTTTAAGCGTTGCAAAGTCTTACTAGCTAAAGTTTCGGCGCAGAACTTTTCTATAGTTATAGAACTGAAGTGGAAAAAACAACAAGATGGTAACTTTCCTGAACAAGAACAAATATTGCAAATGGTTTAAAACTTGACGTTGCGCAATATTTAGCAATACACTATTACTTGTTTAAGTACCACTAGAACTGTTTAGTTTACAACTCTACGAATATGCTCTTGGCAATTTTCCTTTTGCCTCTTGCTACACAACTGTGGATGAAAAATATTGAGGCAATTTTCTCAGAGTAGTAGTCAAATATAAACATAATCAACTGTATGTTGAACTTACAATTAAGTTTATTATTTGCTTTAGAGAAAATATTTGTTCGTTGGTTCCACAATCGGTAATTTTTGTAAAGGTACTGTAATTTTTTTAAAACATAAGCGTGACAAACGTGCACTCAGACCACCTGATGATAAGTGGATGATGTAGTCCATAGACATCTCAGCGTTTTTACCCCTGAGGACTAAGATGGAAAGCCTCATTTCCAGTAAAAAGGGTCGCCGGTTCTCAACACCATAAATTGAGCTGCTATTTTACGCTGGTATTTTGCGAGAGCGTGGTCCTACCCCGGTCGTGTCGAATAACGACCACGTATTTGCGAATTATTGTCGCTATTGGAGACTGTTTTTTGCCTCTCCCATAGTTTAAGTAAATAAATTTATTACTTAAACTAAGGGATTTATACAAAAACTTTACATATAGTATATGTAAATATATCAATAAAATATATATCATACATAGATATAATATATACGTTACATATAATAATAAAATACATATATTGAAATTGCAAATAATAAAACATCTAAATATATCATTATCATTCTTAACATCCAACATCGCTTCGTTTCAAAAAAAAAAGTCATGTACCAACTTTTTAAAACAGTTACTTACTTGGCGCTCTTCTTATGTTTTCGGGCAAGGAGTTCCAGAGTAGTGTTGCATGAATAGTAAAGGAATTGTTAGTGAATCCAGTGAAATGAGATGGAATACTGATCTTATGAGTAGATGAGGAGCGAAGAACCTTATCATGATTTGGAAAGAGATATTGGAATTTGTCCTTGAGATATGTTGGAGAAGTTGGTTTATTCAAAATTGAGAAAAGAACAAGCAGAATTCTAGAGTTTCGTATTTGTTGGATAGTAAGCCATTTCAGGCGTTCACGATAGTGAGAGATGTGATCATATTTTCGGAGACCAAATATATATCTAATACAGTTATTGAGAAGACGCTCTAGCTTGTCAAGAAGATTTTGGTTCAAATCTGGGTAGCACACATCTGCATAATCAATAATGGGCATTATAAGTATTTGCGCAAGTGTTAGCTTAGTCTTGGTTGGAAGAAAGTTCTTCAGACGATAGAGGGATCGTAAGGTGACAAAGACTTTGCGGGTGATTTCAAAGACATGCGTACACCAGTTCATTGTGTTATCCATACACAGGCCAAGATTTTTTACAGAGCAAGAGAACGGTATCAGTATATCACTGTAATAGACAGCAGGTAGGCTTGCCACATCAATTTTGGACAACATTCTCGAGCTACCTACGATTATAGCTTGACACTTCGTTGGATTAACTGATATTCCAATACGCCTAGACCAATCTTTTGCAGCTTCCAAGTTCAGATTTAACATTCTAATAGCATCATGGAGCTCTTCAATAGATGAGTGCAAGTAAATTTGGAGGTCGTCAGCATACAGATGGTAAGAACAATTAAGAATAGATGTGATCAAGTTTATAAAAACTGAGAAAATTAATGGAGAAAGTATACCGCCTTACGGGATGCCAGCATCAAGACTAGCCCTGTTGGAACTCTTCTGTCCCAAATGGACGGTCTGTTGACGCCCGCGAAGATATGAAGAAAACCAATCCAAGACTGAGGGTGCAAATGTTAAATAGGACAGAATAGATAAAAGGATATCATGGTCCACTGCGTTAAAAGCATTAGAAAATTCAACAAGCACCATTACAGTCACTTTCTTCTTTTCCATACCTTGTCTGATGTCTTCCGTAACTTTGAGTAATGCTGTAGTGGTGCTGTGACCGAGACGAAACCCAGACTGATAATCGCTGAGTTGATTATGTTTAAGTACAAAATTGGAGACTTGCATATGTACGCAGCCTTCCAGAACTTTGGATAGAAAGGGCAATATAGAGACAGGATGAAGGTGATTAGATAATGTGGGATTCGATATTTTGGGAATAGGGAGTATGAAAGCCTTTTTCCAGAGATTTGGGTACTGACCTGAGTCCAGTGAAAAGTTAATAATGAGAGTAAGTGCAGGTAGTGCATACTCCAGTATATTGACTATCATATTTCTACTGATTTCATCACAACCCACAGCCTTGGATTTAATTGCTAGAATAATTTTTTTAATGTTATCGTGGTGAAACATTTTACGTGGTAGAGCCACGCTGCAACTATATTATAGTTGTAGCACGAATGAGTCGGCTCAACCGGGGTAGGACCACGCTCTCACAGAATACCAGCGTAAAATAGCAGCTCAATGCCGCTGTGTTTCGTATGGTGAGTGTAGAGAACCGGAGACCCTTCTTACTGGAAAAGAGGCATTCCATCTTAGTCCTCAGGGTGACAACGCATGCATTTTGATTCTTAATTGAGGATAAATGTAGATATCTATGGGCCACAGTACCCACTTACCATCAGGTGGACTGTGTGCTCGTTTGTCACCCTATGCTATATAAAAAAAAAACGAGAAAATTGAAAAGAAGGAATTTGAGGAGATTGGATAGAAGCTAAATAGGCTATCGTTTGAGATCATACAGTAGTGTCCATAACAGAAGCAGAAGCAAAGTGGAGATTAATGTCATCACAAGATAGGGAAGAGGCGCACTCCAGAGTAAGCTCCATCTCACCCACGCCAATTGACCTAAGAAACTTCCAGACATTAGCTGGCGAAGAATTAATTATATTATTTTGTAATAACGGTGTTTGGCGTTACGCACCATCTGATTGCATCTGTTCCTAGCTTTCTTAAAACTTGTCCAATTCTCTTCCGTACGCTCTCTTTTGAAACGCTGAAAAGCCCTGTTCCGCCTTATCATCGCCATCCAAACTCCCTCAGTCATCCAATGAGAAGGTTGATATTTAAGTCCAACTTTACGTACAGGAGCATGAGTGTTATATAGACTAATTATTTTATTATTAAAGATGGATAACATATCATCGACAGTCGTTGATAATTTTAATTGATCAAAATTTAAATTAAAAGTGTCACTTTTTAGTTTATCCAAATTTATTTTAGAAAATTTGCGCAAGTGAATAAAAGTGAATAAAAAGTCTGTTTCGAATAAAATAGTTTAACTATCTTGTTTCCCCATATAAAATTTCAAGCCCCTTTTCACCCCCATAGGGGTTGAATTTTTAAAAACCCTAGGACACGTAATTGTTTTTGTGTCCTATAATTTGCCTTTTATATATATACTCGTAGATTACTTCCCTACTGGTATTTTTTGATATCGAAGTATCAAACCATATTAGTAATCTGTGGTGATTTACGCTTTGCCTTGTTATTGTTTATTTTATGTATTTGTTGGACTCTCAGACCAACAAAAAAAACCGAAACCAAACCAAAACCATGTTATAGTAATTATAGTTATATATATAGTTAAACGCTGGCTTCGAATAGTAAAAAAAATGTTGTTTGCTGTGTGTGATGTGTTTGTTGTGTATGCGTCAAGCTGTGGACTTACGGTCCGGACTTTTTATCAAAGAAAAAAAAGAAATGTGTGCGGGAGTGCGATTCATAAAGTTGAGAATGGTTTATATTGATACGTTGCCTATTTATTAAAAAAAACTGTTAAAATAAATCACAGTTTTTTTAAAGCATATCAGTGACAAACACGCACACAGTTCACATGATAGTAAGTAGATGCTGTGGCCCATAGCATTCACACTTACCCTTGATTAAAAATCAAAATGCAGATGTGCTGTAACCTCTGAGGGCTAAAATGGATTGCTTCGTTTCCAGTGAAAAAGGTCTCCGGTTCTCTACACTCACTATACGAGTACGAAACACAGCAGCATTAAGCTGCTACTTTACGACGGTATTTTGTGAAATCGTGTCCTTCCCCGATCTAGTCGACCCATTCGTTTTACAACCATAATATAGCTACGGTATGGATCTACCACGTAAATACTTCGTTTAAAAGTGGACGACTCAATGGTAACAAAACGAGTGAAAACAAACGTTTTATTCTGGTATTTCATTAGCAGATTGAGAACGAGCAAAGTCAGCAATTTCTCTGCGGCTTTTGTAGCAGATATAGGACAGTCAACGCTTAAAGATTGTTATGATAAAAAATATGTGATTGACGATTTCGTGTCCTCGCAGTCCGAATACCTCGCTACTTTACATTGAGTTCATGGTTCTATGCTACTCGTAGATATCCCCGTCAAAGTAACATAGAACTTGTTCGCTTTTTAGTTTGGATATGTTATGACTGTTACCGTGTGTCTCACAGTGGTAGGATTCTCCTATATTGCATAAGAATTACCATATAGCTTGAAGAAATATCAACCGATAAGAAACGGAGGTGCTTGAGTGGCAGCCTCGTTCTTGCAAGTATGCCCACACATGCCAACTCTCTCTAATAGATGGTGTGACAACTTGAAGGAAGTTGATGGATCCAGATGACTCAGGACGTGTTTTGTGGCAATCTATGGGGAAGGTCTATGTTCAGCTGTTGACTTGGACATTGTGACTGTAATGAATGAATGAATGCTAGTTTTCAGTCGGCCCATTGTGGTGGGAGTATATTTAATTATAACTAAATTTATAGATGGATTTTTCACTAAGACTTATGAGGCAATTAAAAAAAAATTGTTTTATTAGGGACGTTTTTTTAATTAAATTTTAATGGATTACAGAACAAATCGTTTCAATGTATTTTGAAATAGATCTCACGACTCAGATATTTTGGACGTGTATACTAATACTACGCCAAATGACGTGTTTGGTCATGAATGGTAATGCATTTCGGTTAAGGTTTATAGATACATTTCCCGTATGGAAAATCGAACATGTATAAAAGCCGCTTTTTCGCTTTGGGTTTGCTATTCAACAAATATAGCTGATTCAAATATGCCCACCCGAATATGTTATTAGCATGCCCGAATGTTATGTGAAAACGCAGATTTTGTTGATTTTTGCAAAGTATGCCTAATTCTGTAAAATATACAAGAAATACAGTAACAGTACCATAATTAAAATAAGATAAAGTGTTTAAAGAACTTTATAAATAAATATTCTTTTAGTCTGTCTGATTTTTTTTAATTCATACGTATAAATTGTTACCTTGTCTTCCGATTTTCGAACAGAACATATTATATTAAAATGAATATAACGAAAACAAATAATAATACAGATAAAGTTTATATTTTTGAATTAGTGTGCTGTAGGTATAAGCAGGCTTAGTGCACGGATTTGCAGGAAAATTGCAATTAAAATGCGGGACGTGGCTATAAAAAGCGGGACAAATTAGAATGGCGAAAATTTTTATCAGGAATAAGATTTTATTTTTACATTTTAAACAGTTTTAACTAATTTCAAAAATGGAGGTTCTAAAATAGACGCGATGTTTTTTTAACCCTTTCGCTGTCCCGTGCACTACATATAGGTCATTGCTATTGTCTTACTATTGTGTCTGTAAACCGAACAGTGAAAGTGTTAATGTATATGTTTCCGATTCTCCGATTTCTCGGAAAATTGATTATTTTTTTAATAAAAAGACAATATTCATTTCATTTAATTTCATTTATAACTCAAGGATGGTTCAATATATTTGAAGAAATAAATTGAACTTGTGATATAGCTTAGGCCAATCAAAAGCAGAAAAAATACTTTTAATAAAAAATGACACAAATGACAGACTTCAAAAACTAAAAAGTATGAAATAGTTTCAAAACAATATTTTAAGTATTTTAAATGCCAAAATTAAACTTATTTAGTAAAATAAATAAATTATTAAATCTCGTCATCCAAATTAATAGAGATTCTTTTTATTTCATTGTAATTGTTTCTTTATTAGAATCAAATAGGACAATACTTTTATTCTTTTTTTTGTAATTATGCACATTTAAGTATTGTTTTGACCGTGTAGTGGCTGTGTAAGAATATCCACTACCCCATATCGTCCCGTGGGTGTCGAAAGAGGCGACAGAGAAGAGAAGATGGGCAACAGCATTTTCTTAATAATAACTCAAAATATTTAAAAAACTGCGTTGTGAACCCGCCTGTCAAGCGTGGCAACTATGGCAAAATCCTCCCTATGAGGCAATCTATGAGAGTGACTTATATTCAGTAATGGACTTTTATATGCTGTTATGAATTATGGAAATATTTTTTTGATCTTATTTTTTTACCTTCATTCGAATAGGTGAAACAAAAAGTGCGACGCTTCTCTGTCTTCTACCTAAAATATAGATATATCTGTCTAAAATATAGTCGTATGCAATAAAACGCAAGAATTGGCATCCAACACACGTCTTTCGCGGGACGCATCCGCTAAGGCTCTAGAAACAGTACGTCCCGGCTCTCAAGGGGCAATGAAAATCTTATGGTTTCTGTGTTTAATGTCGTCCCTTGGGACAATGAAAATCTTATGGTTTCTGATAGATGGCGGTTATATCATTTCTTTACATCAGGCGAAATACCAAGACGAAATGGAGCAGTTATTACCGCTTTATTATTTAAGGAAAATCATCCCTACGACGGATGAGGCCCATGTCCACGAATGAACTTTAACGTGCTGATAAAGAAGAAGGAGAGAAGATATATATTTTAACGTTGCAGCGCTTTTTATTCACACTCAAAATAGGATCTTCAAACTAATCTCTTCAATATAAAATCTAAATTTAAACCTCACGCCAGTATGTGAGTTACCGCATATAACTACGCCGAGTTGAGCAAAAGTTTGGGAGAGATAAACAGACTGACAAAAATTGATGTGATTCATTAATTTCGGCGCAGAACATGAAAAATATATTAATAAAGTCAAACTTTTATAGATTATGAAATATCACAAGTTGATATTTAGCTTGTTATTTTCCTTAGTCGACTTAAAAGAGTAATAAAATTTAACATTTAATAAAAAAGAATTAAGCGACTTCCAAAAATAATAAAAAATTGTTTAAAAAAACACGCTATTGTAAGTATTCATGCTGCTATTTTACGTTGGCATTCTGTGAGAGTATGGTCCTTAGCACTATGATACAATAGCGTGTGTTTGTCACTCTTATGCTCTGTATTTCACAGGTTTTGCGAAAAATAAGGTACGAAAATTTTACCCTTACCCTAAAAGCAATCTACGCAAACTACTCTATATAGTATACTTTCAAAGTAATTTAACTACAGACTGAGGGGTATTCCATCTTTTTTCTCAAAGCGTATTTAATAATAACTTTCAGTTTCAGCTAGATCCTGATACGTGAATTAGACGAAAAGTGAAATGATAATGACGGCTCCGTGGCGCAGTGGCTTAGCAATGAGTTGCTGCGCTAAGGGCCGCGGGTTCGAATCCCGCACGAAACAAGTAATTGTATGGTCTACAAATAATTGTTCCGGGTCTGGATGTTTGTCCTTGTGAAATTTATGTGTCTAAACTGCCCCCACGATACAGGAGAAAATCCTAGTGTGGAGGTAACGTTTTAAAAAAAAGAAGAAAGAATCATAATATTTTTTGTAAAGCTTTCCTGAAACGGTGGATGAATTTATCCTTAGAGTATAGGTAAGCATAGCTTGCTTATGTATACTCTAAGAATTTACTACAAAACATCGCGCAATCTTCGTAATATTCAAAATTATTCAATTTTGTTTTCTTTTGTACTTATACCGTTTTTGCTTTCGTGTGTAACATTATTCAAATTTGGGGCATGATTGCTTTAGAAAAATTACTTCGACTCTGATTATGACTACATAATATAATGCTTGTCATAAACGGGACATGTGTATTGTAATGCAACTATTACAAACACATTTTTATGACTTTTGTGAATTTGAAATGAATTGCGATGTATTCACGTGCTGGAGTCACGATGGCTCGAAGGACCATGTCCAAAAAGAAAACTATAGTAAAATAGTTTCGTATTAAGGTGACACGCATCTACATTTCTATTCTTAACGAGGATACATATAGGTTTTAATGTACAGCAGATTTTATTTACATTTAGGTGAACTTCATGCTCGTTTTTTACTCTTAATTTTATATATTTTAATCCCAATTTCATTATCACAATCACAGCCTATTAAAAGTCCACTGCTGAAAAAATGGCCTATTCCTTTCCCCATAGATTGCTACATAGGTGTATATTTGCTATAGTTGCCACTAGCGTTGCCAGGCGTCCGGATAAAGCCGGACACAGTCAGGCTCTCTGGTTGCGTGTGCGGCCAAATAGTCGGTGTCCGGCCTGTCCGGCTTTTGTTAGGCTTTTTAAATTTGACCATCTTTTTAACATTTGTCATGTGTTGGTTTCCGCTTCGCCCGCCTTACCTTGTATTACGCTAATTATGAATAATTGCTAAATATTAATTATTTTTTGTTACAATTAATTTAAAGTTTATTTAGTTCATTAGTGTTTTCTTTAATTTTTTTTTCATTGAAAATTGTAATAGTAGTACGGTAAGAAATGAATGATAATTATTAAGAAATAAGACTGTTTCGTTAAATTTGTTATTTTATAAAATTTTAGAAGATTTTATGGTAAATAAACGTTTTGTTTTAATTTGTTTTCCATTGCAAATTGCAATAGCTAACTAATATTGCAATTACTGAAATTAATATTGTAATGAATATTGAATAATTAATAATTAAGAAGACTGATTCAATCAATTTTATTGTTGTATCATTAGAATTTAAGAATGATAAAATAATAGAAAAGCCGTTTTAATTTTAAAAAAATTGTCTTGTTATATGTATGTACTAAGAGTAATTAATTATAACTTTTAACAAAAAGTAAAAACCGACTTCAAATTGCTAAAAAAGAAGTTTTTTATTTGGGGAGGAATTTTTTCTCCTAATTTATATGGGACCACTATTGAAATATGGCCTATTTAATTAAAAAAATCATACACTAGAATTGAAAACCTCCTCCTTTTTGAAGTCGGTTAAAATTAAGGGTGTTCGGCCTTTTTAGTCAAATGTCCGGCTAAACTGGCTGGTCTGTCCGGCTTTTCGGTTTTGTGACCTGGCAACCCTAGTTGCCACGTTTGATAGGTGGGTTAGCAACCACTGTTTATATATTATTTTGAGCAATACTCAGGAAGATGTTGCTGACCATTTTCTGTTTCATTTCGCTCTATTTCAAAAACTTAAAACACTATTTAGTTATTACAAGAATATTAAATTAAATTTCATTTTTTGACATTTTGATCAGTTTCTACAGAATAATATTTCCCGCTTTTTTGATATGGTTTTAATATTATACTAATTTTTATTTAGGTTTTCAAATGCTTAATCTTTTAGCTAACTTATTACGTATTCTCTACAAACAGGTTTGTATAAAAATTCGACATTATGAGTCCTGTAGGGAAGGCACCTTGCATTGCTTTGGGTGTGTGGTACATTTCCAGTGAAGTCTCTTTGAGTTAGGTGAAGTTAAATAAATAATGTGCGACAGACCATTTCGGTAAGTGCAATATTCTGGTGAACAGTGAAACATTTTCAAATATGCAAGACAACTTCTTGTCTTCCAATTGACTTAAATTATAAATTGACATTTTATTTCGTTGAACACTTTTGAACTCCTTAATCTCTGCATAAGTAATGACTCAGGAGGTGAATTTTAGAGGAGGATATTAGAATCTCTATCTATCTATCTATTAAAACCTATGAAAGTTGTTGCCAGGATAATTATTTTGAGTTGTTATTAGGAAGATGCTGCTGACCATCATCTGTTTCAGTTTTCCTCTGTCGCCTCTTACGACACCTAAGGAGTAGATATTCTGACACCGCCACTACACGGTTATTTGGAGTGGGTAACGACGTTTAGATACTTGGGTCATATTGTTACTCAGGATCTGTGTGATGGTTCCGATATGGACCGCGAGCGAAGTTCCTTGTCAGTGCGCTGACAAGGAACTGACATGATAGCTCGACGCTTTCAAAGGTGTTTTTATGCCTCCAAACTGGCGTTGTTTTCAGCTTACTGTCAGCCACTTTACACTCCTCAGCTGTGGATGAATTACACTAAAGAGGAATATCGCAGGCTGAAGGTGCAGTATAATGATTCGTTCCGCGTGTTGTTCCGTCAGCCACGATACTGTAGCGCGTCCCAGATGTTCGCAGAGGCCCGTGTCGCTGGTTTGGATGCGCTGATCCGCCACCGTATCGCGCGATTTAAAAGTTCTGTTTTTGGGTCGCAGAATAATCTCATCATAATTATTTGTGCATTTAGTGAAATTTTTAGTAGGTGGTCAAATTTATTAATATCTAAATAATAATATTTAATAATTTCATTAATTAACCAATAATAAGAATTAAAATTTAAGGTGTAATGTAAAAATTTAATTTTGTAATGGATCAGTGTTGTCTGTATAAAATAAATTATTAATATTATTATATTATATATTAGAATTTAATAAAATGTAAAGAAAACAGGCAATAAGAGTATGTGTTGTGTTTGGCGTAAGGGAATATATCACGTCATATCTTATTGTGGTTAATGTGAGAGACAAGTTTGTGTGGTCAGAAATATTATACGATGTCCAATAGATGGCGGTAGTTGTAGTTTATATCATAATGTTATACTAGAACATTTCGTGTTAGCGCTTAGCATAATCTTTTAACAACTTGTTCACAAAACGCTAATATTGCTCTACCTTCCTAACAATAGGAATGAGAATGAGGTTATCCGCAGTAAAACCCAACGGATTAGTAGAAATATGCATATATTATACACAAAACCTAAGTATCCAAGAAATTCTTTAAATCATGGTTAAAACCGCGTCAAAATCCATCAAATACTACTTAATTTTAAAGTATCAAGCAAATACACAGACAACCACGGTTGCGACGTCATTTTATTCTATTTAGTGATTTCGAATTATTTTGTCAATTTTTTATTGAAGAAAACAAAACGCCTGTGTAGAATTTTATTTTACTCCCGATTTTTCCCAGAGGAGCACATATTTACTATGACGTGACGAACTGTGATCTCCCCGAGCAACAGCGACAATTGGCAATTTATTTGAAGTTGATTTTTTGTCTATGAAGCGCCACCCCACCGGCACAACTATTTTTGATTATTGTGGAGACAATTTTGCAAACATAGTCATGTAAAAGATGAGTCCCCAAGTTCGCGCGGCCTTGATAAGAATTTGGCAGTATTGTGTTGACCTGACCGATCGACGTGTAAAAGCACGTACACTCACCATACGAAACACAGCAGCATTAAGATGCTATTTTACGCTCGTATTATATTAGTAGAGCCGACCCATAATCAATATATAATAATTCAACCATAATCAACTCTAACACGAATAAAAACAAAATTTCATTAACTTCTACACATATTAGTGGCGCTATCCATCATTATTTTTGTATGGTTTGTTATACGAGGGTGATCCAAAAGTAATGATAATGAAAATAAAACACGGTAATTAAAGTTAAAATAATTATTTATTTTTCTACATAGTCTCTAACAAATCAATACATTTAGTCCATCTTTATTCTAAACCCAGGATTCCTTTGAAAAATTCTTTGTCTTGACCTCCCAAACGCTTCAACAACGGCCATTACTTCGCTATCGTTCGAATTTCTTGCCTCGGAGGCGTTCCTTGAGCCGAGGAAAGAGGTAGAAATCACTAGGAGCTAGATCTGGCGAATAGGGAGGGTGTTCGAGCAGTTCGAATCCTGTTTCTTGAATGGCAGCCATCGCAACTGCGGCTTTGTGAGCCGGTGTTGTCTTGGTGAAACAGCACTCCAGCTCGCAGTTTGCCGCGTCTTTTTCCTTAATGGCCTCCTGTAATCTTCTTATTTGGTCTGCGTAGTAAGAGCCCGTAATAGTGGCTCCTTTCCAAATATTCCACCATAATTATGCCTTGAGCGTTCCAAAAACAGATGCCATAACCTTCCCGGCGAACTTGAAACTTTGAATTTTTGGCGTCGGTGAGGAGGCTCGCTTCCAAGTCATCGATTGTTGTTTCGTTTCAGGATCAAAATGGTGGATCCAGGTCTCGTCCATAGTCACAAAACGGAACAAAAAATTTTCTTGATCTGCTTGGAACTTTTCGACATTGACCCTCGAAATGTCAACTCGATTTTTCTTTTGCTCGTCGGTTAACATTCTGGGTACCCAACGCGCAGAGACCTTTTTCATATGCAACTCATTCGCAAGGATTCTTTGAACGCTGCCATATGAGATCCCTGTGATCTCAGCTACATGACTGATGGTCACTCTTCGATCTGCCAACACAACATCTTCGACTTTTTTCACGTTGTCTTCAGTGAGGGACGTGGATGGGCGTCCTTCGCGATGTTCATCTTCAGTGGATGTTCTGCCCAGTTTAAACTCCTGGCCCAGCGTAACTGTAGAATATGGAGGAGCAGAGTCCCCAATGTTTCCACTAAGTCACTGTGTATGTCTTTTCAAGACATTTTTTCAAACAGAGGTACTTGATGACAGCTCTAATTTCGTTTTTCCATGTTGATGTTATCTCTTTGACAGTTCGTATTCAAATGAATGTATCTCCGGAAATCGTGATCTATTTATATATATTTTTAGGCTGACGTGGTGAGTATATAAGCAAGCAAAAATATTTTTTTGAATTTATGCGGACCTGAAGTAACTGATTATCATTACTTTGGATCACTCGTAGATTGAGTCTGAGAGGTCTGTCCATCGATATTCATTTCACCAGACATTGTAAAATATATTTCCAACCAAATTTGCTTATTGCGTTGCAATTTAATCAAAAGCCGTTTGTCAACATGTTCACGCTAATCAATTAGCAAACATGACGTAATACCTGGCATTAATTTCATTAATTAAGGCTCAAAGTATAGCAGAAGTTTTGCATTCATTAAAATTTAAAAAGAACTCTACACAATTTTTTAAAACTAACATACGTGGTTTTCTTTAAACTGAGTAAAGAGCAGGTTCTATATTCGAAACGTATTTTTTTGTATGTACACAAGTTCACTGTTTTTCGGTGCAAAAGGAGTCCAATGATTATCTTTTTATTAAATACATTATACTTCTGGGGAGGTCCCATGTAAATTTAAAGGCATAATTTCACTAGAATTCCACGCTAAGGTGTGCAAATTTAGGGTATGAAAATTTTAAATTACAATTTAAAAAAATTCATCATTTTAGTTATATAAACCTTAATCATTTTGGTTTCTTATGTTTACCTATTTATGTCGTATGGAAGAGCCACGCTGCAGCTATATTATGGTTGTGGCACGAATGGGTCGGCTCGACCGGGAAAAGGCAACGCTCTCACAGAATACCAGCGTGAAATAGTAGCTTAATGCTGCAGCGTTTCGTATGGTGAGTGTAGAGAACGAATGACCCTTTTTACTCGAAACGAGGCATTCCATCTTAGTTCTCAGGGATGACAACGCATCTTCATTTTGATTCTTTTTTGAGAATAGATGTATCTAGATGTCTATGAATCACAGCATCCATTTAACATCAGGTGGACTGTGTGTTTCTTTGTCACTCTTATTCTATAAAAAATGTACAAAGTATAGAGGAATAATAATTATTGTATTTTTGAATACATTAAAAGTCAACAATGTACCAGCAAACTAAACAGAGTAATATTAAATTAAAACTAAATGATAAACACTCCAAAGTTATAATTAAATAAAACATTAATTAAGAAAGCAAAAGCTTTTAATTATTTAGACTAATAACTATTTAGACGACCTTATATTTGCTACTTTGAACTTTCGCTATTCATTATTCCACTCAAAAGTCAATAGAGTTAAAAAATACTTTAATTTAAAAGTAAAAACCGATACAAAAACTGAAAATTATAAAATAAGCTCTATATAATAGCTTCTGAAGTATACTATATCTTAACACCGACTTCAGAAGCTAATGTGTAAATTATTTTATTCAAAGTTAGAATTTTATAGAAATGAGGTAAGTGTGTAAGTTAACCTATAGATCTATCTTCACCAAAATTCATGGAAATGAGGTAAGTGTGTGTTAACTCATAGATCTATCTTCACTCAAAATTCATGGAAATGAGGTAAGTGTGTGTTAACCTATAAATCTATCTTCACTCAAAATTCATGGAAATGAGGTAAGTGTGTAAGTTAACCTATAGATCTATCTTCACTCAAAATTCATGGAAATGAGGTAAGTGTGTAAGTTAACCTATAGATCTATCTTCACTCAAAATTCATGGAAATGAGGTAAGTGTGTAAGTTAACCTATAGATCTATCTTCACTCAAAATTCATGGAAATGAGGTAAGTGTGTAAGTTAACCTATAGATCTATCTTCACTCAAAATTCATGGAAATGAGGTAAGTGTGTAAGTTAACCTATAGATCTATCTTCACTCAAAATTCATGGAAATGAGGTAAGTGTGTAAGTTAACCTATAGATCTATCTTCACTCAAAATTCAGATGCGTTGTCATCTCTGAAGACTAAAATGGAATGCCAAGCGTAGAAGTATTATTCTCTGTCGTTTCATTCCTCTTAGTCCTTCCTTGTTCGAGCCAACCCATTCATATTGCAGTCAAATTACAGCTGCAAAGGGAGCGTGGCTCTACCAAGTTCATATACAGTAAATTTACATTATTTAAGAATAGTCGTTAATCGTGTTTGCTTTTTGGCATATAAGGCAACATTATTGCGAACATTCGTACAATTATTATAGCTCAACTAATGTTACCCGGCTACGCACGGGTCTGAATCTTGACAACCGCCATCTACCGCGTACAGTATAACAAAGATCACCATCATGAGTGCATCTGCATGATCCTCTTTCACCTACATCAGAAAAGGGATAAAGTTCCTCTTTCGCCTACATATAATTTT
This sequence comes from Parnassius orleans, assembly GCA_029286625.1. Classification (NCBI taxonomy): domain Eukaryota; kingdom Metazoa; phylum Arthropoda; class Insecta; order Lepidoptera; family Papilionidae; genus Parnassius; species Parnassius orleans. The sequence goes on along the minus strand of JAGSMP010000448.1, from coordinate 48,381 downwards.
CGAATAATGTGATGAAGGCGTGGTGCTGTGTCGATCGTTCTTGAATGGAAGTATGCTGTCGGCGTAGGACGCCGCGGGCGGATTATTTAACGCTGCTGCCGACCGACATTTGATACGTGAGGGAAGTAAATTTGTCTTAAATATTGCTTTGAAAAAATCATTTTGTAGTAACAAGTGGTTAACTTTTTAATTGGTTGAGAGAAATGCCTGAAAGCCAAGCTTAGTTCAATTGACTAACCTGAGTCAATTTGGGTGATTAATGACCCTGTAAAGTTGTAGAGTTGCTTACATCATTTTATTTTGTGTTTTGACAATGTCAATAGCCATACCGTAGCCGTAGCTCAAAGAGTGGGTGCAGTGCGCGTGTGATGTTGGTAGAGGTCTAGTTTAGTCGTCGTTTAGATGTAACGGGGATGACTCAACATAGAGATGAGTGCTCGTAAAAATAAAATGAAGTGTAGTATATATTTGTTGCGCAACGAACGATTAAAAAGGTTATGGCTCTTGGAAATTTTATTTTGTGATGTAAAGTTTTCTTTGAATTGATCTAGTTGAAGTAGAATTAAATATTGAAGAAGTTGCCGAAGGTGTTTTCAAGCGTTCATACTCTTAGTTACTTGTTATTACTATTTGGTCGCATTGCACGAATTGGTGCGTAGTTGTAACTGCGATTTACTTGTGAGTCACTCAGGAGCGATTAACATCTGATGGTGTGGTGGAAGTCCTTTGTCTTGTCGACTTGGAACGACCTGATACTCGTTGTCTATACAGTAGATCGTATCATAAGAAGTGATGAAGATAGGGTAACAGTTTGTTGCTAGTCATTGCGGCATTGTGATCACTGTAATCAAATAGATAACTTAAATGATTTCTCTGTGTCTTGGCACACCATACATCATGGTGTTTTCGGGAAAACTTGGTGGGAAGAGTGACTAAAATTATTTTTATACATTTATATTATATATTATTACACCGTAATTATTATTATACAAAGTATGGTTTGTTAAGTACCCTTAACCGACGAGCATGTATGCGCAGGTATATACGTGGACGTAAAGGAGGCGTTTTATGACGAGTATTGATAATGCCGCACATGTCAACCGTAATTAAAAATTCAACGCAACTTTTGCATTTTAATCCAGACCATCCAAACTCGGATATAGAGGGATGGTGTAATGAAGTAAAAATTATTCCACAAAATAAACGCTTAGATAGAAAATGATTTGATTTGTTAATGCCATTAACAATCGCTTTAAAATATCATACAGCTAATTTTTTTATCGAGCTTAAGTTTACTAAAATGGCATGTCCCTTAGTAAAGAAACCAGAGTTAAAGAAACAGCGTCTAAAACTGGTCTACGATTATGATCTCGAACCTCATCGAGTAAATTCCTAAAACAATCATCCCTGACGAAGTTCTTACTGGATTTGTTATCTTAGTTTTATGTTCATGCGAAATATCCTAAACATTTCTAATTTTAAAATTAGAAATGTTTAGCGATGTACCGGGGAAATGTTTAACTTTAACATGCTATGAATTGAGAGAATGAGTGGCCTTTTTGTGTTGTAATGTGTTGATGAGTGTAGCAGTTTTGCTCTGAATATTGTGTGGTCGACAGAATTGGTGTTTGATGTTGAGGATTGGCTTTGTGTGAAGCTAGTCGAAAGGACAATGTCGTACTGGGTCATGCAACGCGCGGCTGGTTGAAAGGACATATTCGTTCGGTCCAAGCTTATGAATTGTGGAGTTACACTGGTCGAAGGGACAGTGCCGTCCGGTCCATGCGTGGTCGAAGGGACGCACCCGTCCGGTCCAGTCGGGTTGGTTGAACAGAGTACAGATAACAGTATCGTCCGGCCCAGACCCGAGCGGTTGGTCGTAGGGACATACTAGTTTACAGCTGTATGTGGTGGCTTGAGAGAAAGGTGCCATCCGGTCCATGCGTGGTCGAATAGACGCACGCTTTCGATTATTGTATGATTGAGGATGTTAGTATATTTACAAGAGGTTATGCGTTGTTAAAGTGTATATCTTCTATCGATGCTAATAGTGGCGTGCAAGCTATATAAAGAGCTGTGTGTATGTGAGTGCTTAGTGGAAAGAGCCAGTTGTCCAGTCCATGTTGCCTTAGCTAGTATTAGTTTGCATGTAGTAGGTGAAAGAAAACATTGTGACAGGAGGTTTGCTAATACGCTTTGGGGCAAAGCGGCACGCTATTTTCTGCTCGGAAGTGAAATAGTTTGCATAAACGGAACATACATTTTACAGAACGTTTCCTCCGTCCGAAAAAAGATCAGAGTTACTTTTTGTCGCTTATATGTACATTTATTAAAAAAAACCGTAGTGTGGGATCTTTTACCTAATCAATCATTAAGCTCTTTAAATGTTTTCCAATCGACGACCCGTCGTGACATTGAAATTGCTTATTAAAAATAATTACAATACAGATTTATGTATGTTTTAAGATAAAATATAACATAAAAAAAATCACCTTTATATATATTCTGTCAGATTAGAATTCATTTGAAAAATGGCTTTTATCTAATCATTTAAAAATCGTTTTAAAAAAAATATTTTTAAAACAATAGCTGTAATTATGTTGGACTTTTGCGAGAGACAAATGTTGTGAGGGGCTCACAGTGAAAGAAATTGTGTAAGGCCAAACTTTGGTTTAAAATTCTTGCTAATTTTGTCACGTCCTTTTGTAGGGGCGCTTTTATGGAATTTGAATAACGTAATTTGGGGATTTTATACGTAAATTGGATAGAACGGAATACAACAACGATATTTTTTAGATTTTCACTCTGTTTCATATTAAAACATGAAAATTTAATTAAAGAATATGGGATGTATATTCCCTCAATAATAAACAAATGACTTTATTTATAATGTTGCCGTGTTGTGGCAGTGTAAGATTACCCCATTTCGTCCCGTGGGTATCGTAAGAGGCGACTATGGATATGCCAGAAAGATCTCGTGATTTCTGAAAGATGGCGGTGTAACCATCACGTTTGCTCCAGGCGTGAAATGAACAGCGTTAAATGAGCGAATCGTCTGATACTACTATTGTCAAACAATTTACTAAGCATGACGATTACAGCAAATCCTTCCTAGAACGAGAGAGACCTACGTCCATTACCTAGTGGAATTTTGCGGTCCAATAAAGAAGACGAAGAAGAATCAATACAATTATATTTAATGTCCTCAAGACCGCATTACGGTCAACCGACCGGCATGCTGGAGCCATCCCAGGATTTTTCGTAAGACGGCGGGGCAGCCTTTCATGAGTGGCTGGCTTATTAATTGGGCCCCAACTATCTACGGCCGGCCAGCGGTGCAACCGTGCTTCGATCCCGCTAACCTCCATAACCAGGCACCTGACATTAAGAAACGGCCGCGTTGTAACCGGTTCTTATGCGCAACGCAACTGTCCAGACCCATTCTCTCCAAGAAATGGGTTTCAACTAACATCATACCGGAACACGACTTGCATCATTTGGCGGTATGTCTTTGCCAGGTGGGTTGTAACTAACCCTCGGCGGGACCTCTCACTAGTAGAGGAACAACCTACCACCAGTATGTAGTGCTCCTCGTTTAGCACTACCCAGGGGATACGTGTAGGAAGTCAGGATTCAAGTATTTTTTTTATAGAATAAGGGTGACAAAAGAGCACACAGTCCACCTGAAGGTAAGTGGTTGCTGTGGCACATAGACATCTATATCTATATTCGTTTGCGAATTTAAATGCAGATGCGTTGTCAGCCGTGAGGACTAAGATAGAATGCCTCTTTTCCAGTAAACAGGGTCTCCGGTTCTCTACACTCACCATACGAAACACAGCAGCATTAAGCTGCTATTTTACGCTGGTATTCTGTGAGAGCGTGGTCCTTCCCCGGTCGAGCCGACCCATTCGTGCTACAACTATACTATTAATGTAGCTGCAGCGTGGCTCTACCACGTAAAAAATTCCTACGAACGCGAGCAGCTTCATCCCCGGATCTTAAAAGTAACGTCTGAAATATAAAAATCTTAATTTGAACCTTATGCCGGTGTTTGATAACCGCATATTATAACTACGCCGAGTTGAGCAAAAGTTGATGTGATTCATTAATTTCAGCGCGGAACATGAAAAACATTCGTACAAAAAATATTGGCTTTTCAACAGAAGCCATGATCTTATTTCACAATTTCAAAAAATTCTTATTCTAGCGATAAAAACGGATTTGTTATATTTAAAATTATAAAATTTTCACCTTACCATAAATATACAAATAAAGCATACCGTTGCATTTTTATAAATAATTGTACAATATCGTCATTATCATCGTCATTATACTCTTCACAAGACCACTGCTGAAATTGTACATAATTAATATATTATATAGTCATCTCTTCTCTAATGACTTCTCATTCTATGCAAATATGACGTTTGCTCGAATCGCATTCTGCCTCCAGAATGTTTCTCGAGAGGCCACCTCGTACTGGTAGGCGAAGTCTAAGGCGGACCCCAATACATGGAATAATGTCTTGGTAGCTCTGGAACGTGTTTTGTGGCACTTCTAGGTCTTTATAACCGGCTTCAAAAATTTATGAGAACCCAGTCGAACCGTCAAAAGAGTCTTTTAACCGAGTTCAAAAAGGAGAGTTCTATATACGACGCGTATGTTTTTATGGATTTACTGGGATGTACCAATTTAAATGATTCTTCCGAAACGGCTGTTAATTTAAATTGTTGTTTTTTATAAATTTGAAGGAAAATAGGGGATGCAGATTTTAATGTTACTATTTCGATGACTTTTTAGTTGATTGACTTTCTAGTCTACATATTAAGGAATATATAAACATTGTACATACTTGACATTGGGCTTGTTATTTTCCTTAGTCGACTCAAAAGAGTAATAAAATTTAATATTTAATGAAAAAGTAATAACCGACTTCAAAAACTAAAAAGAATTTAAAAAATCCACATAACAGCTTCTGAAGTCAGGCCTTTATCCTTTGGATACACTAAGTCTAAGCACATACTTCAGAAGCTATTATGTAGAAATTGTTTTATTTTTTATCTATTGAGTGTGAAAATTGATTGACACGTACTTTTATATGACTTATTATATGACTTGCTTGTAATTACGCTCTCTTTTCAAGCCTAAACCCCTACGCCCGTAAGACTTCGGTGTTAGTATATGTGAATCGGCCGCCAATTTTTTAAATGTAATAAAGGTGATAAAACATATACATACTGTCAGTCAACATACAGTCCACCTAATGATAAGTGGATGCTGTGGCCCGTAGGAACCTACATCTATTCTCGATTAAGAACCAAATGATAATGCGTTGTCACCCCTGAGGACCAAGATAGAATTCCTCGTTACCAGTAAAAAGCATCTCCTGTTCTCTCCACTCACCGTACGAAACAGGTTGCTGTACATCAAGCTGCTATTTTACGTTGAAATTCTGTGAGAGTGTGGTCCTTAGCATTATGATACAAGAGCGTGTGCTTGTCATGCACACCAAACCGCTCGCTCCACCGAACGCTCTATATTGAAGCCTTCTAGTGTGCATTGCGACGGGGAAAGTTGCGGTTCGTTTTATAATAAAATCTACATTACAAAATAACCGTTATTATTCAGTTATTACACAGTAGTGAAATATCCTCATGTTTTGCCATCAATGTCCAAGCAGTTTAATAAACGATCTCTTTTTTTTAAACTGCTTGGGCGCAGTTGATGGTTAACATAATATCAGATGAGAAAAAACATGTTGTGTTGTGCGGGGTTTCGTATAATACGATGTCAGAATACTTTCAGGAAAAAAATCGAATACTTTCGAAGTAATTTAACTATAGATTGAGTGGTATTCCATCTTTTTTTCTCATAGTTTATTTTGACGACTCCATGGCGTAGTGGCTCAGCAATGAGTTGCAGCATTGGGGGCTGCGGGTTCGAATCCCGGAACAAGTATTTGTATGGCCTTGTGCAATTTATGTTTTTTGTAATGTGTGTAATGTATTCAAATTCGGGTCTGATTATGACGACGTAATATAATGCTGTAATATACGGGGACTGTGTGTTTTATTATTGTAGTGTATTGTAATGTAACTATTAAAAACCAATTCTTATGACTTTTGCAAATTTGAAAATGAATTGCGATGTTTTCACGTGCTGGAGTTACGGTGGCTCGAAGGACCATGTCCACAAAGAAAATTATAGTAAAATAGTTTCGTAATAAGGTGACACGCATCTGTATTTTTATTCATAACGAGGATAGATATAGGTTTCAATGGACAGCAGTTTCTATTTACATTTAGGTGAACTTCGTGCTCGTATTTCACTCTTAATTATATATACAGAATGTTTGAAAGATGGGTGTAAAGCCTGAAGGGGATGATACCTTAAACCATTTAGAACATATTAAGCTAAACTTGTATTAGACGAAGTCTGCTCCTTTTTAGGGTTCCGTAGTTACACAACAAGGAACCCTTATAGTTTCGCCATGTCCGTCCGTCCGTCCGTTTTGCTCAGAGGCCCTATGTGCTACAAGTCTGTAATTTGGCATAGTTATAGATATTAATCACGCCTAGAAAACTGTGAAATAAAATCTAACATTTTTATTTTAGGTATTTCCCATACAAGTAAATGGAGGATGTTTTTTTTTACCCGTCTATTCCATCATGTGGGGTATCGTTGGATGGGTCTTTCAAAAACACTGGGGGTTTGGAACAACATCTTTTCGATTCAGGGGTCCGTTTGCGAAATATTTAGCTTTAAAGTGGTATTTTTCATTACAGTCATATGTCCCCCCCCCTCTACCAAATAAACTGCTGTTTACATTAATTAATTAATTAAATGTGAAAAGTATATAATAAAGTTTAAAAGGAAAACTATCATAGCTAAGTATATTAAGAAGTTAACGAGTAATAGTCGACCAACTTATAAAATGCACTTGGATTAGTAAAAATATCGTTACAACTCCATATAAAATGACCTAAAACTAGCTGCATTATAACTTTGGAATGTTATTGTAAACTGTAAAAAATAAACATTTTATGACGAAAACGACAAAGCATTACTACTATAGCTTTACTGTTTAATTTGCGGTATAGGCAGGAAGGACCACTCCTACTTCTTACCTACTACTACCTTAGTAAGTACTACTTTCACAAATTTTTTAGTAGGTAGTTATTATAGGCCTCATTCAAAGTATTCATACAATCATATAGCCTCATACAGTTTCATTCGTCACACTCTTGGTTTACGCGGGCGACCTCAGGATAATTTAAGGCAGTGGCGGCTTACGTGAAGGTTCGTTACGGTCATATATGTATACTAGCTGTTACCCGCGGCTTGCCCGCATGGTCACTGGGAAATGAACTATCCATTGCTTTTTGAATTGAAAGAAAACTGAGTTTTATAGATTTGTCAGAGATGCAGCCATTAAAAGGAAACTGAGCAAAATTGATTCGTCAGCCTATTTAAATGTTTTGAAACGCAGCGTATAGGAAAGCATGAAAATAGCCTGTTTATTCCAAATGGAAATGGGATATTTTTAATTAAAGAAAACTGAGCATAATTATCCGTCAGGGATGCAGACTTTGAAAAGAAACTGAGGTAAATTGATATGTCAGAGATGCAGTTTTCTGAATTGAAAGGAAACTGAGCCAAATAAAAGATCCGTCAGAGATGCAGCCTTTTGAGTTGAAAGGAAACTGAGCTGGAGATTCTGGGCATTTGACACACGCGAACATGCTACATACAGCTGACCATGAGAGAAGCACGGTTTTTCTAAGTTGACCCCGCTACCTGTAACGTTTGCCCTTGCGCTTTATTAATTGTCATTGCAAAACTGAGCTTAATAGGGAACTGCAACCTTTTGAATTGAAAAGGAAGATCTGTGGGAATTATAGGGATCCGTGGTATAATAACATTTTCACCTTTTCCTACGCCTGTCAAAATTGTAGCACCGATTATGTTCCGTCCAAGATGTGTTACACGCAGCCTTGTCCCGTTACATAACCGAGGAGCATCTAAATTTCGCATTAGCATGACTGGGACGCCTAATTTTAATTGAAGCTTATGTGAGGGCACACCTGACAAATCTAGAGAATTTAGAAACTCTACGGGATATGAAGTGCTCTGTTCTGTGTCCATAACTGTGTCTACTGACAAATACTCTGTTATTTCTCCTGCTACTTCGCTTAATATATCTGAATTTATTTTGTTAATGCTCTCATTTTTTGGTGCAAGAATCGGCCTTTCACATAACCATTTGTCTTCATGCATGTTGTTCGTTAAATCTGAATAAACGCTCGCAATTAATTCGGAATGACTCTGTACTAAATCACAAAAACCTCTCGTCAATTTAACGCAGCCCTCAGCATCCGTTTCCAACCGCCCATCGCCAATTTTTAATAGTGTGTCAGCATAGTTTCCAGCATTGATATCATTATACAAATGCACTCTCATATTCGTAGTTAAACTGAATTTTGTCACCTTGTTCCATAAAATAGACGACTTGAGGCATGCTTTAATTTCATCTGCAGATGTGCCCTTTTGAATGACAGGTAAAGTTTGGCGAAAGTCACCAGCCAGTAAAACCACCATTCCTCCCATTACATCGGTATTGCTGCGCAAATCCTGGAGCGTTCGATTTAGTGCTTCTACAGCTTTTTTATGCGACATTGTACTTTCGTCCCACACTAAAAGTTTGCATTGTCGTAGCATTATACTCGTGCACTATTTTTGCTAAAGTTGCAGATCGGCGATTCTTCCTGGGCTAGATTTAGAGGGAGTTTTAAAACAGAATGCAGTGCGGCCCCCGCTTAGCAGCGTGGCGGCTATACTGGAGGAAGCTACGGCCACAGCAATGTTTTTATCTTTCCGTACTTGCGCTAATAATAAATTTAACAAAATGTCTTCCCAGTTCCTCCAGGGGCATATAAAAAGAAAAGTGCACCATTTCCAGATTCAATTTGTCCTAATACTTTGTCAAAAACTCGTTTTGTTCGGGAAGCAAGGGGTACAAATTCGGCTACTTGCTGCTGGTATATTGTAGTTTATTTCACGTATAATTTCATCACTTAGTTCATTTTCGGTTGTTCGCTGAGGGCTTATCATTCCAAAGTCGCTTAATTTTTGCCTACCATTGCCATTACTTTATCTTCAATTTTTCCAAGTGCTTCATTATAAATATGTTCATTGTATGTCATGTTCGCGTGTGTCTGCTGTAACCTTCGCAAAATATCTTCCGCCATGTACTTTTTATATTTGTCCCACAATTTATGTGCATTAGATAGCCTGCAAGATTATATATGAGAGTTGCATAAAATCCCTAATTTTGGCTGGTGACTGGCACTGCACAGCTTCCTCCATGGTTTCATCCCAGTGATTATCGTTTTGTAAAGATGCAGAGCTTCACATGCTTCTCTATAAGTTGCGCATTCCTGACCGTTGACAGTTTTAAGGTCTTTATATCCTGTAGGACCCCGAACATGGTGCAGCAGCAATCGTAAACAGAAACATTCAAAATTAGTTACATGGACGGTATACACACGACCAAGGGCATCTGATGACTTTACACCGGGCCAATTTGCAACAGGCGCGCCTTGAATACGGCGTTTCCACCCTTCCTAGATGTGTTCCAAGTATAATAGCGGGGACTTCAGAATATAACAACGTTTTTGCAAAGGGTTGGTTTGACAAAGTTGAAAGAAGGCTGTTAGTGTAGTTTTGGCGGTGATGCAATTCTTTCTTGGAAATTTTTTCGGTGAAATATACACGCCTCCATTTTCTAAGTGTACAGCAAGGTGAGTAACTGTTGGGTGCCTTTCGTGTAAAGGAAGCCAAGGAGACGCCACGCTGCCTCGTTACTGCTGACATAACGCCCTGCTTGAAAGGTCTGTACTTCATTAACGGATTTGCCTCACCTTCACTCCTGAGATTAAATATTGCTTGGTCGCTTCCTTTATTTATGTACTTACAGATATACTTGATTGCGCGGACAGAGCTACATGCTTCTACATTAATGTGGGCATTAAACATTTTACATAGAATGGGCGAATACGGGACAATCCAGCTGTTATCTAAGGTTTCGAACGCTCCAGAGCGAGATTTGATTGTAACTTTCCTGCCACCATCTTCAGGAGCTCTGCGTCTGTATAAAGGGTAGCCATTGTCATTGTCCACTGTTTCTTTTAATAGCTGTTTAGGGAATTTCTTTGTACATTTTCCTTCTTTCATACATGGCGATATTGAATTTCGTGCTCCACATGGACCGTGTATCATATTTCGGACGATGGTATCATACAATTCTTTATCTTGCTCAGGATCCGGAATCTCGGCGCTTATTATGTCGTCTATTTGGCTGGGCCGCAACTTCTCTTTAAGCCATATTAGAATGTGGGCATGCGGTTATCCTCTTTTTTGCCATCAATTGAATACATGAAGCACTGCACCTCTCCGAAAAATTTCCCTTTGTTAATTACATACATTAATTTTTGTTAATTAAATGTTTTGACTAAAATGTTACGTTCATGCAAGAATCTTTGAATTTTGAACACAGTGTCTCTCTCAACTCCCTGGATAAATTGGCAGCGACGGTCTACCTCAATTTCTTCGTCACCCATAAAATATACTTGTAAAATTTATGCTGTTTGTTTTCAGCTGGAAAAAGTGAACCTATTCTATGATAAATTTGCCCTTGCACCGTAAATGTAGGCGAAAATCCCGGCATTATTATTTCCCGGTCAACTCCGAAGGACGTCATTTGAAAGCATGAGTTATATTTCCGGATCCTGTTTAAAAAGCGCCGTGACTCATTAGCATCATATAAAAGAGAGTTTTCAAAGGTTCTTCTGGTTCCTCAAGTAACGGAAGAGACACTTTGCCATTGGAACAGCACATGCCTGCGGTCTCATCTTTCCATTTTAAAACGCTGCAAAATCGACACGCCTTGTCCATCAGTCCGATAACAACTAACCTGTGATTTTATAATCAATCAACGGATCATAATTGAATGCTGCGTCTTTAAAAACCGACCAATTGTTTCTTTGAAAATTTTGTTGACGTTCAGCTTGGAACTGTGCATTTGCATCTCTTCGCGTCTGTGTCTGTTCTGGTGTTTCAGATGCCCTTATAGTAGATTGACGTTCAGCTTGCTCAATGAGTCTGTGTTGAGTTTCGTCAGGTGCTTCCGCGGCTCTTAAGGCGGCCTGACGTTCCGCTTGTTCGAATAGCCTTTGCTGACTTTGAGCAGGTGTTTCAGTAGCTCTTAAAGTAGATTGACGCTCTGCTTATTCAAGACGCCTTTGCTGACTTTGATCAGGTGTTTCAGTAGCTCTTAAAGTAGCTTGACGCTCTGCCTGTTCAAGACGCCTTTGCTGACTTTGAGCAGGTGTTTCAGTAGCTCTTAAAGCATCCTGACGCTCTGTCTGTTCACGACGCCTTTGCTGACTTTGAGAAGGTGTCTCAGATGCTCTTAAAGCAGCCTGACGCTCTACTTGTTCTTGCCTTCTCAGTTTAGCATCTTCTAAAGATTCTAGCGATCGAGCTAATCTTTTCGCTTGTCTTTGAGAAGATACTCTTGAAAGGCTGGATTTACGTTTTGCGAGGCATTATAAAGTAAGAAAAAACCTATTTATAAAAAAACGTTAAAATACCTAAGAGGAATTAAATTTCCTTTTAAATATTTTTTTTAAAAGCAAATCCAAAATATCTAAAAGGAATAAATATTCCTTTTAAATATTTTTTAAAATCAAAACAACAAAACCAATTCAAGACACAACACGAATCCGAAAACGATAGCCAAAAAAAAAATCGAATCAACTTAAACCAAATCACAAAACAAATCGCAGAAAAACCGAAATCGAAAGCAGTAGTCAATATAAATATAACCAACGAAAAAAGAAGTAAGTATAGTAACCGTATACACTATCTATACTATTCTATCTACACTATATATTCCTTTGAAATATTGTTAAACAATCTAAAACAACGAAAACCAATTCACGATTCTAAATAAACAAAATCCAAAATCAAAGCCAGAGTCTAAATATGTATAAAGGAATACCAACCAAATCAATAAAACCGATCCAAGAAAATACACAAATCCTAAAATGAAAGCCAATATAAATCCATTCAACCTTAACCAAATCACAAAGCAAATAACAAACAACCGAAATCGAAAGCAGGTAGTCGAATAAGCTACGAAATAGAAACAATTTATTACTACACTATACACTATAAGTTGACGCGCGGCTCAACGGCGGGAGTTAAGTACATATCAGGAAACATTTCGTTACCGCGTTTTAAAAACCTAGTAACGACATCTAGCGGAATCAATTTAAACTATGTATACGTTAGTTAATAAGAACTCTCAAAAAATATTTTTCTTATAATTTTGCACAATTTTTCTTATTGTAATACCGATTCATTCATAACCACATATAAGAACTGTATTCATTTCCGTTCAATAAATATTACTAAGGCTTATTAATAAGGCTTACTAAGAACTGTTTCTACCATTGTTAAGCAATAGTTAAGGGTGAAAGCGTGACATGTGGTGATAGTATTTATGATCCATACTTATAATCACGTCTGTAACCCTTGGGGGTAGGCAGAGCATCAACGGATTACTTAATATCGTCTGCGAGGTTATCGCGTATTCTGTGAATTACGATGCACCAAAACGTTTAAAGAAAATCAGCTGGTGAATTTTATGTTTTTATCGCTCTCTTCCGGTCCTGCGTGGAAAATACAGATCCATACATTTTTATCTTAATTTTGGTAAAAAGACATAATAATCCGGATATTCTGACCTTCTGTGTTCGTCCATCGTACCGTCGTCCGTCTTGTAGAATCACGGTGGCGCCACCTAGCTGAATTTAATTTTGCAACATATTCGATTTTCCCACGGGAATGAGATGTTTTTCCGCGGAAAAAAGTAGCCTATGTCACTCTACAGCCACCGAACTATCCCCATACAAATAATCATGCCATGCCGACGCTCTGTTGCGACGTGAAAGAAGGACAAACAAACAAACAAACAAACAATTACACTTTCGCATTTATAATATTAGTATGGATATAGATCTTAGGGTTGCACTGCCGAGAATATATAGATAGATAGTCAACTATGAACATCTTTGTACCTTGGCATGTAAATGATTTGATGTAAATTGTATTATTTTCAAAATAGATTTTTTTAAAATCTTTTTTGAATACCAATCCCTATAAGTCTCATTTGAAAATAAGTCCTTCAGTTACGGTCTTCCTATTTGGACCCATTTTTATTCGTTATAGCGGTCAAATCGCAAACTCTCTTATTAAGCCCATTATCAAGAAAGCCTACGTATTGTGACGGGCATCTACGGAACCCTACCTCTACATTGTGCGTGGCGCGACACGCACTTGGCCATCTTTTTTTTAAATTGAATTTCTAAGACTTTTAACAATAAAACCCTTTTTTTTTCAATTAATTGCTAATAGTGTCCATTAACAGTTGTTATGTTAGTATATTTTATTTATTTATTATTTATGTAATGTTTTTTTTCTATGATAATGGTGACAAGCGAGCACACAGTCCACCTGATGGTAAGTGGTTGCTGTGGCCCATAGACATCTACATCTATCCTCGTTTGCGAATCAAAATGCAGATGCGTTGTCAGCCGTAAGGACTAAAAAGTGTCTCCGGTCACACTCACCATACGAAACACAGCAGCATTAAGCTGCTATTTTACGCTGGTATTCTGTAAGAGCGTGGTCCATCCCGGTCGAGCCGACCCATTCGTGCTACAACTATACAATTAATATAGCTGCAGCATGGCTCTACCAGGTATAATGTATGATTAATCAAACAAAATAATTTAAGTTAAAAAAAACAAAAAAAAGGAAATGTTGTGTTTATGCAATCATAAAAAATAGCCTTTGTTGTTCATGCCTTTTAAAACATGCTTATTTATTGCCCTTTCTTTTGAGAAAAAATTTACGCAGATGTCTCATCCACTCTTGGAATTAGGGTGTACAAAGTAAATTGCGGACGAATATTTTTGTTTCTATACGGACCAAAATAATGCACCATTTTTGCTAATGCACTATTGTTTTCGTTAGAACTGATTAGTTTTTAGAATTACGGTGCACGTGCAGGGATTAATTTCCGGGAACTCGTCTAGCAAAAGCCGCCGCGCGACCTAAAAAAAACGACCCTTTTTGTCTCTCAGGAAGCACCTAGTAAATATACTTTTATTCAATAGAACAATCAGCTTAGTAAATCACATAAAGTTATTATTTATTCACACTAAGGATCAGTACTCGAGTACTGATTCTAATTAGTGTGAACGTTCGTCACATCTTCGGACCCTCAGTTAGTCAAGTAACTAGACGTTTTAATTGCGAATTCGTGTTTATTTCGGATGTTCTTTTTATTGAGTTGAGCCTAGCCCTAGCTGTGTGCTCCTTCACTGTCCTCCGACTAATTGTGTGATTTATGGCTGCTTTTACTAATGAAAAATATGCTGATATCGTCTTCATGTATGGCAGAGTTGACGGTAATGGATCTTTGGCACGGCGGATGTACCAAGAGCGATATCCGAATCGAAGATTGAGTATTTTACAGCAATTTTCGTCGGCTTTCTGAAGTTGGAATCCATCACGCGTAACCTGGAGTCAATCCGGAAAGACATGGCCCAAGTGTCGAGAAAGAAATTATTGCAGCTTTCGATGTAGATCCTACTACGAGCGTTAGAGCAGTAGCTTAAAATCTCAACATTTCGGTATGGTAGGTGTGGAATACGATGCACCGAGAAAACACGTATCTTTTTCACGGCACGGGTGTACAAGTTTTGGAAAAAAAGGATCCCCCACGAAGGATTCAGTTCTGTCGCTTTTTGCTAAATAGTGACATTGAAGATTAATGGTTTTTTAAATCGATCTTGTGGACTTAGTTTGTGGTCAAAGTTTTCGAAAGAAGGAATTACCAACTATCATAACTTCCACCGACGGGCTGGCAAGGACAGCTATACGCATTGGAAGAAGCAACTGTCGTTTCAAAGGAAATTTTCAGTAAACGTGTGGCCAGGAGTAATCGGCCGAACGTAACGTTGATCGATCCCCACTTCCTACCAGATAATTTAAATGGAGAAAATTACCTGGAATTCATTATAAACGATCTCCCAGAGCTTCTGGACGAGGCCGAAATACCAACATTGGCAACGAGAAGAGCAATGATGTTTCAGCAAGGTGGTTGTCCAGCGCGTAAGACTCTAAACGTGCGAGAAAATAATTATTTCCAAGAGAACTGGATCGGCAGAGACGGGCCCATCCCTTGGCCACCTCGATCACCTAATTTAACTCCTGTGGATTTTTTCGTTTGGGGACAAGCCAAAGAGCTCGTCTACACACATGTGGAAATATCAACCAGAGAGGAGTTAATAGGAAGAATCCATACGGATTTTCAAGTTATGAAGCAGGAGATGAAAATGAAAATTACGACCACAGAAGTGAGAAGATGAGCCCGCGTTTGTGTCAGAAATCACGGTAAACATTTTGAACACAAAAATAAATGATTTTAACGAAAAATGTTGTTTTATTAGTCTGTAAAAAATTAAAAATATTCGTCCGCGATTTGCTTTGTACACCCTAATTCCAAGAGTTGATGAGACATCTGCGTAAATATTTCCTCAAAATAAAGGGCAATAACTCATCATGTTTTTAAAAAGGTTTAAACAGCAAAGGCTATTTTTTTATGATGGCATAAACACAACATTTCTTTAATTTTTGGTTACTTAAACTAAATTATGCGTAGAATGTTTTTGTGATGATGAAGATGCTTGGAAATTATTTTGATTGAATAATCACACAATACATAAATAAAAAATTAATAAAATATAATAACATAACAACTGTTACTGGACACTATTAGCAATTAATTGAAAAAAATGGGTTTTATTGTTAAAAACCTTAGAAATTCAATTAAAAAAAGACGGAGACTTCGTCTAATACAAGTTTAGCTTAATATGTTCTAAATGGTTTAAGGTGTCATCCCCTTTAAGCTTTGCATCCATCTTCCAAACAACCTGTATTTTAATCCCAATTTCATCATCACCATCACAACCTATCAAAAGTCCACTGCCGAAAAAAGGGGCCTATGCCTTTCCCCATAGATTGCTTCATAGGAGAATATATGCCATTGTTGCCACGTTTGATAGGCGGGCGGGTAGCAACCACAGTTTTTTATTATTTTGTGTAATTCTCAGGAAGATGCTGCTGATCATTTTCTGTTTCATTTCGCTCTATCGTCTCTTACAATACCCACGGGGTGATAATATGCAACAGTCATCGATCACTAATAAAAACTAGATACACAATCCCATGCAAAAGTTCTCTAAAAACTGTCGCCAATTGTTTTGACGTGAAAATAAATATACAGTAATATAAATTCAAACTTAAATGCATTGCCTAAAGTTGTATTCACAAAGCTACGTACAAATTAAAAGCGCACCCAAATGTTCGAGTGGGCGCTCATTCGGTAAGGACATTTTTTGTCACTGATTGTGTATCTAGTTTTTTATTAGTGATCGATGGCAACAGTGAATATTCTTACACCGGCACTTCATGGTTGTCACTAAATTCAAATTTACTGAATTCGAATTTACTAAATTTAAATTTCATTTTTTGGAATTATGATCAATTTCTACAGATAATATTATTCCCCCCTTCTTTGATATGGTTTTATTATTATACTACTTTTTATTGAGGTTTTCAAATGCTTAATCTTTTAGCTTACTTATTACGTATTCTGTACAAACAGGTTTGTATAAAAATTCAACATTATGAGTCCTGTGGGAAAGGCACCTTGCATCGCTTTATGTGTGTTACATTTCCAGTGAAGTCTCTTTGAGTTAGGTGAGGTTAAATAAATAATGTACGACAGACCATTTCGGTAAATGCTGGCAATATTCTGGTGTACAGTGAAACATTTTCAAATATGCAAGACAACTTCTTTTCTTCCAAGTGACTTAAATTATAAATTTCTCGGTATTGACATTTTATTTCGATGAACACTTTTGAACTCCTTAACATATGCATAAATAATGACTCGGGAAGTGAATTTTAGAGAAGGATATTAGAACTTATATCTATCTATTAAAACCTATGAAAGTCTTATATTATTTTGAGTTGTTATAAGGAAGATGCTGCTGTTTTAGTTTTCCTCTGTTGCCTCATACGACACCTAAGGACGATATGGGGTAGTGCATTTTTTTTTATAGGATCACGTGACATACGAGCACACAGTCCACCTGATGGTAAGTGGTTGCTGCGGCCCATAGACATCTACATCTATCCTCGACTACAAATCAAAATGAAGATGCGTTGTCACCCGTGAGGACTAAGGTGGAATGCCTCATTTCCAGTAAAAAGGGTCTCCGGTTCTCTACACTCACCATACGAAACACAGCAGCATTAAGCTGCTATTTTACGCTGGTATTCTGTGAGAGCGTGGTCCTTCCACGGTCGAGCCGACCCATTCGTGCTACAACTATACTACTAATATAGCTGCAGCATGGCTCTACCACGTATAAATATATTCTTACACCGCCAGTACACGGTTATTTATATATTACAATTTAATAAAATGTAAATAAAACACGCGATATGTGTGTGTGGTGTTTGGCGCAAGACAATTTGTTCCCCATTTCTTAATGTGGTTGTTGTGAGAGACAACTTTGGGCGGCCAGAAATATTTCACGGCGTCCAATAGGTGGCGGTAGTTGTAGTTTATAGCATAATATTATTGTGGCCGGTGGAAGGAAAAGGGGAGATCTCCCGCCGGGCAAGGTGTTCTGCCCGGGGAGCGGCCAACGCTCCGGAGTGGTAGTTCGGAGCTATTGTATATATACTGTTTTTAATTCGGAACTTTGATAGCGCGATTTAGGCTTCGATGTATTTCGCTTGTGGCGCGACGACAGCGCCGCCACATTATACTAGAACATTGCGTGTTGGCGCATAGCATAATCTTTTAACAACTTGTTCACAAAACGCTAATATTGCTCTACCTTCCTAACAATAGGAATGAGAATGCGGATATCGACAGTAGAATTAGAGTAACCGATATAGCCCAACGGATTAGTAAGAATATGCGTATATTATACACAAAAACCTAAGTATCTAAGAAATTCTTTAAATCATGGTTAAAACCGCGTTAAAATCCTTCAAGTACTTAATTTTAAAGTATCAAACGAATACACAGACAGCCGCGGTTAAACGACGTCATTTTATTCTATTTAGTGATTTCGAATTATTTTGTAATTTTTTTTATTGAATAAAACAAAACGCTTGTGTATAACTTTATTTTATACTCCCGATCTTTCCCAGGGGAGCAAAGAGTCACTATGACGTAACGAACTGTGATCTCCCAGGAGCAACAGCGACAATTGGCAATTTATTTGAAGTTGATTTTTTGTCTATGACGCTACCCGACCGGCGCGACTATTTTTGAATTTTGTGGAGACAATTTTACAAACATAGTCATGTTTAAGAAGTTTTCAGAAGTTTGTGCGGCCTTAATAAGAATTTGACAGTATTGTGTTGCTTTTATACGTCGATCGGTACGTCAGATGCAAAGCGAGACAGTATAATTTCGCAACATCTCCGCGTGTTTTTACTGATTTGATGATTATTCAATGAATACACAGATGCGGCTTTTTGTAATAATTTTTAATTAATATGGTTTATGAATAACTGAAAACCAGTGGATTTGCAGGAGCGTGGCCAGCCTTTTAAAAAGGAGTAAGCTTACTTAGTCCGTGCTATAAAAAGGTACTCTGACCACGCGGCCCGTACTGCCGCACAGATTTTGTTTGCGGTGTCTTTTTAGTACATAGTACATAGTACTTCAATGTCGGCAATCCCATTTATCACCAATATCTCGCAGGCATGTGTATTTTTCAACATTTGTTGTTATATATTCTAATAATATAAATTTTATTAAAAAAAATTTTGTCTTTTTTGTCAGTCTCACACCCCAATACATGCACATAACGCGGGCGTATGCTTTCGGAATTTGTAATGGTCTGCGGCGTCTAATACAAAATGTATGGAGGTAGAGAACGCGTCTTCCGACATTTTGACAAGACAAATTAATTTCTGACATGCGGTTGTCATGTATTCGGTGAACGTTAAAAGCGGGCGTTCTTATAATGTGAGGGGTCTAGTACAAAATGTATGCGCAGGGTGCCAATACAATATATAAAAAACAATATATATATATATATATATATATATATATATATATATATATTGTTTGAGTATTTGTTATTGCTTATTTTGGCCATAATCGGAATAGGGGAGATCTCCCGTAGGGCAACGTGAACAGTCAGAAAAGACGTTAACACTCAATGTGTTAGTACAGAGGTGTTGTATAAATAGCGCAGTGCTTCAGAATTTTGATAGCGTGATTTAGGCTTCGGTGCGTTTCGCTTGTGGCGTGATGATAGTGCCGCCTCAATTATCCCACGGGACATAGAAAATAAATAAATAAAAGAACAATACACACATACCTATTTCATATATATATATGTAAATACTAGGGTTGCCAACCAGTTTTCGGCCTCAATGGACAAATGATCATGAAAGAAGAAAAAATACAGGATGGTTGGTAATGTCAACAAGTACCAATAATATTATTGTTATTCAATCAAGCATTATAGGATTTGGATGAAATTTGACGCATAGAAAAATTATGTTCTGAAATAAACATGAAGGTAGCCTATGTTAAAGACCGGCAACTTGCCTTTAATTATACTGTACGCGAGTAACCGTGGTTCGATTACATGAAATTGCAATTAAAAATCCGCCGATTCCAATTAAATTGTTAATTGCAAATGTATGTGCTGATTTGAAGCGGTGAAGGAAAACATTGTGAGGAAACCTGTATGAATGAACCTGAATGAAAACATGTGAAGTCCGCCAAAATGCATTTGAGCATCGCGGCAAACTCTTCCTTGCCATAAAACCTGTCCAGGCCTGTGCCCTGCTGTGGGACGTACATGGGCTGTTACTTTTTTACTCCATGCTCAACATGATCTTGAAAAAATTACGCCTAATAACTATGGTTTCCATAAAGTTAAAAATGCGTGTTGGTGAACTTCACATGTCTTCGAAATATTTTTTTTCTTATTTCACAGACATGCAGGTTCCTCACGATATTTTCCTTCACCACTGAGCAGGTGGTAAATCAGCGCTTAAAATTGCAATTAATAATTTCATTGGTGCCGGCGGGGATCGAACCCGGGTTGCTCGCGTACTGTGTAATTTACAGCGAGCGCTTAGCCCCGAGCTACCACGGCTCTATTTATTGTCTTGAATAGAACAAAACCCGCCGTTTTTGATGAAAAATTACAAAAATTTGACACCTTTGCAACAAAAATCAGCTACATATTGTGGTACCTACCTTTAATTTTTTATATCTTATCTAGTTTTTTTTTATAGAAGAGGGGCAACAAACGAGCACACAGTCCTCGACTAGTTGTGGTAAGTGAATGCTGTGGCTCATTTACATCGACATTAACATTTACATTTTATCCTCGATTATGAATCAAAATGAAGATGTGTTGTCACCCCTGAAGACTTAGATGGAATGCCTTGGTTCCAGTAAAAAGGGTTTCCGGTTTTCTACACTCACCGCATGAAACACAGCAGCATAAAGATGCTATTTTACGCTCGTATTCCGTGAGATCGTAGTCCTAACCCGAACCATAATATAGCTGCAACGTGGGTCTACCACGTATAAAAACAAATTTTTATTTACTTCAACACACATTGTATATGTAAGTTGCGCTAGCCGTCATTATTTTTGTACTTTTGGATGGATTTTCATTGATTGATTCAGAGGTCTGTCCATGGATCTTCATTTCCGCTGGCATTTAGGAAAAGTATGCTTTTCATTTTCTTTTATTTCGATACAATATATTTCCAACTAAATTTAATTAATGCGTTGCAATTTAAGGACGTATTCATGTTCCAAGCGCTGATTAACTCAAAACAGTACTTTTCAAATCTGTCAATATCTATCAACCGCTTATATCACACAAATGTTAATTATAAATAACTTTTGAGATATTTCATATTTTAAATAGTTAGCAAAGAATTTTTTTAGATAAATACAGTATTTGTGGAAGCTATCAAGAAAAATAAAGAGAGATTTTATTAATTTCCCTTTTAGCGTCAATTTCAAAGCTTAAAATATATGAAATCACTGACAAATTTAAGAAGCAAAAAAATATAATCAATTTGAAATAACCCAAGAAAAACAGTTAGAAGAAAAGATATTTTGATTTAGGTTATATATGTAGAAAGGATGTTAAGAATATAGAGAACTTAAATGGAAAGCTTTATTCCCACTTCTTATGAAGGATGTTATTATGATGTATAGAGTCACATGAAAAGGCTTTTAGAATAGAATAGAATCACTTTTATTCAATATATGTAGTACTACTACCACCGGTTCGGATAAAACCTCTGTCCTGGGAAGAACCAGCAAGAAACCCAGCGGGACTTTTCTTTTAAATAAGGTTAATTTACAATAGATTACTTAATACAACTATAAATTGTACCGAGACTAATTTTGTAGTTAAGAATAATAATTAATTCGATTGCACGAATTAATTATCCAACGATAAGCTAGTAACGGAATACGACAAGTGCACCGTTCCACGCCAGAGCCAAGACTGCCCTAACGGCGCTTTTTTTTTTTTGCGCCCAATGCAAGGACACCCTCCGGTAGCGGGGAGGAGGTGGTGAATGCTCTGGCATACCACGCAGCCGGCTGGTGGTTATGTGGACTCACTTTGCCACCCACCGCTCAAACAACACACCTTGGGATCGACATAGCCTGAAGGCTGTACAGTCGCATCTGGAGACGACCTCCCTCGGGAGAGGAGAGGCGGGGCGCCAACCGTCCGGGGACAGAAGGCGGATCAACCAACACAGCCGCAAAGTGACGGTGCTGGAGAAATGAAGGGAATCGCATGGCGAGAACTGACTGCCAGCGGCGTGGCGGATGGGGACAGGGAGGGGGCACTCACCGTCCAACGGCAAGTGCAGGACGACAACACAACCGCACGGGGGCGGCTGGCGGAGAGGGATGCTCGTCGCCCGAACCCATATTCATGAACGGAAACACGGCGACGGCGAGACAGCTAAGCACAACCGCACGGCTAAAGCTAGCCGAGCGGAGGAAACCGACCGTGCAAGGACGGGAGTGGGAGGGCACCCAACCGCACATGGACGGAAGAGCGGTCAGCCAACGCAACCGCACGGGGCGCGGCGCCAGCCGAGGGACGGGACGGGACTGACGTTCTATTCTAAGAAACTGTGCCGACCGAGGAGAAGACCCACGATGACGGGTGCCCGGTCATGGCGGACCCGCAAGCACACGACCGCTCGGGAGCGACGGCGCAAGCGGAATGCCTAACGGCGGCCGCTCCGTCAGTTTTATACAACCAGAATGCGCGTCGCAGGTGCATTGGCGCAGGTGTGCGCACGTGTTGTTTACAAGAATTTGTCTAGCTACACCGACGCCGCCGCACGTGCACGTGCTGGTGCGTCACGGCCATATGCGATATGTGCGTCCTCGCACGCGCTCTGGACAATCTTAGTTATCTGTGACAGAAGAACATCGTTCGATTATCCTGACAAAACCATAAATGTTTACACATTCAGCAACATATTCTGGTCTGGTCTACAATGACCGCAGATATTAGCAATCAGCCTGGTCCGGTCTATATCGACCTTCAGGCAATTAGTATTGGACCGGTTCTTTGAACCCGCAACACCAATCAACTTGTCCGGCAAAATCGTCTGGTCTGTTTATCTGTAACAAATATATTTGTTTCATTTTTAGTAAACAAGCGCATCGCCATCATATACCAGCGTTTCACTGTAATAGCCATCAAAGCCATCACATGATCTCAATCATTTGTAACTTCTGTTTACTATATTTAATTAGTAATATAACAACATATTTATTTCATTACTGCAGCGAAATGCGAACCATCATTCCTGCAGGTTCAAACCATCAGCGGACGCATGCCCATCGATTTACGTGACGATGATGAATAGCGAAGGAGCGGTGACGCGCCAGTAATCTGTTGGCAATGTTTCATTGTCAAAAAAAAGTTCATTTAAAGCAACAACATTACGATGTCATATTTCATTTTCGAATGCTTTAGCACCACCAGCCAACAACGCGCACAACCACATTTGCCGAACAACTTCGAACTCAGCAAAAGCCTTTGAATTTATGAGGCAATGTCATTAATGAACAGCATTATTTATCAATTTACTGAATTAACGCATTATTCATCCCATCAGAGCCCACAGCACGCCGAAAACAGGCCTCCTCATAGACCGCCTCACAGGCGCGAACATTTCACAGCCGGCCGGCGGATACGGCGAGTAGCCGTCGCGCCACAATCAAAAACTTATCATCAAGTCCTCACCGAAAACCGAACCGCCACATGATTGCCGTCTGAGTCACTTCAACCACTGCACCGCACATCACTTCCGTCCGCTTAGGCTGTGTTTAACAACTGTTCCGCTTGCGTTAACAGTCGTTCAGCGCATCATTACGCCACGAAAACGGTTCCACTCTGTTTCGCGACCAGATTGCAAACAACACAAACGACCATCGTCACGTGCCGGCAGCCATAACGCCTTTAGCGAATTCCGCTTGACGTTCGCGCATCCGCACCTCCATCAAAAATAGATCTATAAACAATTTGTTACGAAGATTTTGTTAGCCAGCATTTCCTGTTCCAACCGAGTGAAAGACAGCAGCTTTCTGAACGAACATGCAAACGGTTTGAACCATGCCGCACATCTTGGCACACCATCACTTCGTTTAACACCGAGAGAACCGTTTGCCCATAATCCCACGACCCACCTGGCATTCTCTCCGCCTGCGCCCATTATTTTCAAACGGTCAGCCAGACCGAACGGCGCCAGCACGGATTACAGCAGAGAAACATTTGTTCATCCGATTTAGAATCGGTGCAGATGCGTTGTCACCTCCGAGACTGGCAGGAATGCTTCCGCGTAACAATGAACATCCGCCATCAACAACGATGTGTTCACCTGTGAGAGCACCTGCCTCCCTCACTGCGTGCACTATCTCGTCAACATTCCCAGCACACTTCAACCACCACCAGAAAGACACATCATCGATGACACGGCGACGCGTTTTTCTACACGAGGCATCCCAGGCGATGTAGACCTGCGGTGGCTGACCGCCAGACACTTAGCTACATTTGCGGTGGCTGACCGCTAAGACACTTAGCGTTCAGCCACCGCAGAGTCTACATCGCCTGAGAATGCCTCGTGTAGAGGCGAAACACGTCGTATTGTCAATGGTAGGCTCTTCCTAGTGTAGTGTGTTGTATAGTGGTGCTGGGATTAGTGGTGACGGGGATAGTGCACGCAATTGAGGGAGGGCGGAGGTGCTCTTCAAACTAGGTAAGACACATCATTTTATTTTATTAAGCGGATGTTTGCAAAGCAATATTTACAACTTTGAAGCATTCCACCTTAGTCCTCAGAGGTGACAACGCATCTGCATTTTGATTCTAAATCGAGATAGACTTAAATGTCTCTGTTGTAGTCCATGCAGCAACCACTTATCATTAGGTGGTCTGTGTGCTCGTTTGTCACGCTTATGCTATAAAAATAATAAAACGCAAGAGGTAAGAGGAAAATTGCCAAGAACAAATTCTCAAAGTTATAAACTAAATGTTCTCGGTATTTAAAAGTAATAGTGTATTGCAAAGATTGCAGTAACGCCAAGTTTTAAACCATTTGTATTATTTGTTCTTGTTCAGGAAAGTTATCTTGTTGTCTTTCCACTTCAGTTCTGGAACTTTAGGAAAGTTCTGCGCTGAAACTTTAGCCTAACTAAGTCTTTGCAACGCTTAAAAATTGTTTATAAGATCTATTTTTTATTATTAGAGTACGGATCGCGGAATGAACGAACTAATCAAACGGAATTTCGCTAAAGGCGTTATGAAGCACCGAACACGTGGCGATGGGTCATTATTTTGTAATGTACGGTTTTTTTAATCTAGTCACAAAGAAAGAGAAATGGAACCGTGTTTCGTGGTGAAAAACACGTAATTACAAACACTAGGCGGCTGTGTTAACGCAAACCAAATTTAAACAGTTATTTAACACAGCCTAAGCGTTGGAAGTGAGTGATGAGTGTGCGAGTGCGAGGGACAGAGTGACTCAAGACCATGTCATGTGGCAGTTTGGGGAACGTTTTCTTCAGTAGTGACTTATGATGATAAGTTTTAATCAAAACTTTTTGACAGCAGCTATAAAAACCGCTATTGCCAATCCGCCAGCCGAGCGTGGCAATTGTAACAAATATTCACGCCTATGAGGCACTCTATGAGGAGGCCTTTAAGCAAGCTTAATAG
Organism: Parnassius orleans; assembly: GCA_029286625.1. NCBI lineage: Eukaryota > Metazoa > Arthropoda > Insecta > Lepidoptera > Papilionidae > Parnassius > Parnassius orleans. The sequence goes on along the minus strand of JAGSMP010000448.1, from coordinate 22,918 downwards.
GCTCTAATGAATGGATAAATGAAAATGCATTGAACCAGTAAATTATTAAATAATGCTCTGTTTACATTAATATTGACATTTTGCCTCAAATTCAAAGAGAAACTTTACTTAGGTTATGATTTATTTTATGACGCCAAATGTGTTTGAATCTAGTTTATTTGCCTGTGATTTATTTAATACATGCTTTCTTGAAACATTCAGAAAATGGAAATTATGACATCGTTAATAATTTATTACTTTAAGTAAGACTTGTTTTAAAATGTAACCAATGTAAAACATTTACCAACAGATTTTTTTAAAAACGTCACCCTTCCTTTTATCCTTTCATCATCATCATCATTAGGCATATAAGTCCACTGATGGACATGGGCCTCTTTAAGAGTGTGGATTTGCTGTAAAAGTCGTATTTTCACTCTACTAGTAATAGAAATAAATATATTTATTTATATTACTAATTAAATATAAGTAAACAGAAGTTACCAAATGATTAAGATTCATATGACTAACACGATAAATATTTTGAAGTGAAACTTTAGTATAGTGATTTGAAAACGCGATTAAACGAAAAGCGACACTAAAATGAAGCAAATATATTTGTTACAGTTAAAACCAGTTTTAGATAGAACGCGTTTTCCTAGTTAAAACTAGTTTTTACTTAATGCCTTGTTATAACTAGAATTAACTAATGCTCAAAATTGAATATCGTAAAACTAGTTCTTACTAGACAAAACGCGTCTTTCCGAAGCGAGTCAGTTAGAATTGTTCCGACCGAGGTTAAACGACCGATGTTATGGGGCGGTGCGGGCGAATCCTTCCGAGCGCCGTCCGCGCGCTGTGCTCGCGCCGTTCAGTCCCGCTTTGTTTTTATTCTGATAACGTATAGATAGATTCGACTTGTTTCAAAACCATACTACATTTTGAAATGAACAGCTGCCGAGTCGATCTTATTGACATGCAAACTCGAGAAGATCGGGGTTTTAAGTTTATAATGGTGTATTTGTTTTGTTGCGTGCACTTAAAAGTAAGAGAGTGGAGGTGGCGTATCAGTTGACTGATATATTTTTGATATATTTTGCTCCTTGCATCTTACACTTCGATAACGGCAGAGAATTTGTAAATTCTGTCATAAATGAGCTCGTTTCATTTTGGCCCGAGTGTAAACTGGTCCATGGAAAGCCAAGACACAGTCAAAGCCAAGGATCTGTTGAAAGGGCTAACCAAGACATAGAGAAAATGTTAGTTTCATGGATGCAAGATAACGATACTACAAATTGGTCAAATGGTAACTATTTAAAAAAAAAGAGAAAAGTTTTGAAGGGCAATTTTGCCGGACCAAAATTGATTAGTGTTGCAGGGTTCAAAGGAACCGGTCCAATACTAATTGCCTGTTCCTTTGAACTTGAAGTGTCTTAGCGGTCAGCCACCGCAGAGTGTCTTAGCGCTATGTCTTAGCGGTCAGCCACCGCAGAGTCTACATCGCCTGAGGATGCCTCGTGTAGAGGCGAAACACGTGTCGTATTGTCATCGGTGGTGTCTTCCTAGTGTAGTGGTGTTGGGAGTAGGTGCTGGGATTAGTGGTGACGGGGATAGTGCACGCAATTGAGGGAGGGCGGAGGTGCTCTTCAAACTAGGTAAGACACATCATTTTATTTTATTAAGCGGATGTTTGCAAAGTAAATATTTACAACTTTAATATAATGGATTTCCGCAAAGTAACGCCTGATTCTATTAATTACACCGCAGAGTGTCTTAGCGCTAAGTGTCTTAGCGGTCAGCCACCGCAGAGTCTACATCGCCTGAGGATGCCTCGTGTAGAGGCGAAACACGTCGTATTGTCATCGGTGGTGTCTTCCTAGTGTAGTGGTGTTGGGAGTAGTGGTGCTGGGATTAGTGGTGACGGGGATAGTGCACGCAATTGAGGGAGGGCGGAGGTGCTCTTCAAACTAGGTAAGACACATCATTTTATTTTATTAAGCGGATGTTTGCAAAGTAAATATTTACAACTTTAAGGAAGCATTCCACCTTAGTCCTCAGAGGTGACAACGCATCTGCATTTTGATTGTAAATCGTGGATAGACTTAAATGTCTCTGCTGTAGTCCATACAGCAACCACTTATCATTGGGTGGTCTGTGTGCACGTTTGTCACGCTTATGCTATAAAAATAATAAAACGCAAGAGGCAAGAGGAAAATTGCCAAGAACAAATTCGTAAAGTTATAAGCTAAACAGTTCTCTCGGTATTTAAACAAGTAATAGTGTATTGCTAAAGATTGTGCAACGCCAAGTTTTAAACCATTTGCATTATTTGTTCTTGTTCAGGAAAGTTGCTATCTTGTTGTCTTTTCCATTTCAGTTCTAGAACTTTAGGAAAGTTCTGCGCTGAAACTTTAGCTAGTAAGTCTTTGCAACGCTTAAAAATTGTTTATGAGATTGTACGGATCGCGGAATGAACGAACTAATCAAACGGAATTTCGCTAAAGGCGTTATGAAGCACCTGAACACGTGGCGATGGATCATTATTTTGTAATGTACGCTATTTGTTTAATCTAGTCACAAAGAAAAGCAAAATCGAACCGTGTTTTCGTGGTGAAAAACACGTAATTACAAACACTAGGCGGCTGTGTTAACGCAAAAACCAAATTTAAACAGTTATTTAAACACGGCCTAAGCGTTGGAAGTGAGTGATGAGTGTGCGAGTGTGAGTGGACAGAGTGACTCAAGACCATGTCATGTGGCAGTTTTTGGGGAACGCCAGTGTTCAGTAGCGGACTTATGATGATAAATTTTTAATTGTGAAAACTTTTTTGACAGCAGCTATAAAAAAAAACTGCTGTTGCCAATCCGCCAGCCGAGCGTGGCAACTGTAACAAATATTCTCGCCTATGAGGCAATCTATGAGGAGGCCAATTTAAGCAGTGCTTTCAATAGGCTGTAATGAATGGATAAATAAAAATGCATTGAACCAGTAAATTATTAAATAATGCTCTCTGTTTACATTAATATTGACATTTTGCCTCATAAATTCAAAAGAGAGAAACTTTACTTAGGTTAAGTGATTTATTTCGGCGACGCCAAATGTGTTTGAATCTAGTTTATTTGCCTGTGATTTATTTAATACAGTGCTTTCGAAACATTCAGAAAATGGGAAATTATGACATCGTAAATAACTTATTACTTTAAGTAAGACTTGTTTTAAAAAATGTAACTAAATGTAAAAACATTTACCAACAGATTTTTTTTAAAAACGTCACCCTTCCTTTTATCCTTTCTTCATCATCATCATCATTAGGCATATAAGTCCACTGATGGACATGGGCCTCTCTTTAAGAGTGTGGATTTGCCGTAAAAGCTCGCATTTCACCCCTACTTAGTAATAGAAATAAATATATTTATTTATATTACTAATTAAATATAAGTAAACAGAAGTTACCAAAATGATTAAGATTCATATGACTAACACGATAAATATTTTTGAAGTGAAACTTCTTTAGTATAGTGATTTGAAAACGCGATTAAACGAAAAAGCGACACTAAAATGAAACAAATATATTTGTTACAGTTAAAACCAGTTTTTAGATAGAACGCGTTTTCCCTAGTTAAAACTAGTTTTTACTTAATGCCTTTGTTATAACTAGAATTAACTAATGCTCAAAATTGAATATCAGGTAAAACTAGTTCTTACTAGACAAAACGCGTCTTTCCGAAGCGAGTCAGTTAGAATTGTTCCGACCGAGGTTAAACGACCGATGTTACGGGGCGGTGCGGGGCGGGGGAATCCCCTTCCGAGCGCCGTCCGCGCGCTGTGCGCTCGCGCCGTTCAGTCCCGCTTTGTTTTTATTCTGATAAGCACGTATAGATAGATTCGGACTTGTTTCAAAACCCATACTACATTTTGAAATGAACAGCCGTTGCCAAGTCGATCTTATTGACATGCAAACTCGAGAAGATCGGGGTTTTAAGTTTATAATGGTGTATTTGTTTTGTTGCGTGCACTTAAAAGTAAGAGAGCTGTGGAGGTGGCGTATCAGTTGACTGATATATTTTTGATATATTTTGCTCCTTGCATCTTACACTTCGATAACGGCAGAGAATTTGTAAATTCTGTCATAAATGAGCTCGTTTCATTTTGGCCCGAGTGTAAACTGGTCCATGGAAAGCCAAGACACAGTCAAAGCCAAGGATCTGTTGAAAGGGCTAACCAAGACATAGAGAAAATGTTAGTTTCATGGATGCAAGATAACGATACTACAAATTGGTCAAATGGTAACTATTTAAAAAAAAAGAGAAAAGTTTTGAAGGGCAATTTTGCCGGACCAAAATTGATTAGTGTTGCAGGGTTCAAAGGAACCGGTCCAATACTAATTGCCTGTTCCTTTGAACTTGAAGTGTCTTAGCGGTCAGCCACCGCAGAGTGTCTTAGCGCTAAGTGTCTTAGCGGTCAGCCACCGCAGAGTCTACATCGCCTGAGGATGCCTCGTGTAGAGGCAAAACACGTGTCGTATTGTCATCGGTGGTGTGTCTTTCCAGTGTAGTGGTGTTGGGAGTAGTGGTGCTGGGATTAGTGGTGACGGGGATAGTGCACGCAATTGAGGGAGGCGGGAGGTGCTCTTCAAACTAGGTAAGACACATCATTTTATTTTATTAAGCGGATGTTTGCAAAGTAAATATTTACAACTTTAATATAATGGATTTCCGCAAAGTAACGCCTGATTCTATTAATTACACCGCAGAGTGTCTTAGCGCTATGTCTTAGCGGTCAGCCACCGCAGAGTCTACATCGCCTGAGGATGCCTCGTGTAGAGGCGAAACACGTCGTATTGTCATCGGTGGTGTGTCTTTCCTAGTGTAGTGGTGTTGGGAGTAGTGGTGCTGGGATTAGTGGTGACGGGGATAGTACGCAATTGAGGGAGGGCGGAGGTGCTCTTCAAACTAGGTAAGACACATCATTTTATTTTATTAAGCGGATGTTTGCAAAGTAAATATTTACAACTTTAATATAATGGATTTCCGCAAAGTAACGCCTGATTCTATTAATTATGGAATGCTTCCATTAATACGCTATTTTCAGTAATATGGGTTGGTTCTCTACACTCACCATACGAAACACAGTAGCATTGAGTTGATATTTTACGCTGATATTCTGTGAGAGCGTTGTCCTACACCGGTCGAGCCGACCCATTCGTGTTCCAACCATAATATTGCTGCAGCATGGCTCTACCACGTATTTGCGAATGATTGTCGCTAATAGAGGCTAGAAGACTGTTTTTTCCTCTCCCAAAGTTTAAGTAAATGAATGCCTCACAGCCTGTAATGACACTGGCTCTCTTTACTATTCATTAAACGAAATGTAGGCAATGCTACTTAGCGATACGATAAATAAACTACCTAGTCTTGTAATTCCTGTACACACTCTCTAAAATATATGCTGTAAAATACCGAGAGGTTTGCTTCTTTCCGCGAGTGCTCGATACTGGCAAGGTTAAATAAATATAGGTATATCTAAAGTTCAATTCTATTTTCTTTTTTTTATTAATAATACGACCTCAAAGATAAAATTATTTTTAACGTCAGCATCATTCAAGATCATGAACAACGTAGATAGATAGTACAACAGTCTGCAAGATAAATGGGGTGGAAACCGTTATGGTACGTTTGCTTTATCGAAGCGAATGGGCAGTGAGATTAGTAAATTGGTGGTAAAATGTCGATAGACTATAGACTATAGATAGATGATATAGGCATTGTAAGAGAATATAGTGCGTTTATAGACTACACTAATTACTACGTTATAGATTATAGCTTAATTTTGATAGAATTTCATTACAAAAATTGTTGTTGTTTTATAGATACAACATTTAGATCGACTAAAGTTATTCCATATCAGTACGGAGACTAACACTATTTGTACGATCATTACAATATGAACTCATTTTATATTGTGGTAAGACTTATTTTTAACCCCCGACGAAAACAAAGGGGTGTATCTGTGCATGTGTATCTGTGTATGTGTGTGTATCTGTCTTTGTGTGTATCTGTGTGTCTGTCTGTGGCATCATAGCTCCTGTACCGTTAAACCGATTTTGATTAAGTTTTTTTATTTGTTTGAAAGGTGCATTAATCGAGTGTTCTTAGCTGTTTAAAGAAAATCTGTTCAGCCGTGAGAAGGTCATTAGCTCTTTTTGTTTCGGGGTTTTTATAATACTTATTTCAACCGCCAAGCAGCAGTGCACTCAGTTTGAGTTTAAAGGTTATGAGAATATGGTATGTTAAGCCGTGAGGTATTATTAGTTTAAGTTGATTAGGTATTAGTTTAGTAAGTTTTAAGCACGTTCACGCATCTGGTAGTACTCCGTAGTCTTTGTTTGAAGCTAGTTGCATATGTCCATGGGCCGCAGAAGGCATTTACCTTCACTACCGGGATTGATAGCCTGTGGAGTTTGTCGTCACAATCCATCCATCATCCATCCATCACAGCCTATAATAGTCCACTGGTGAACATAGGCTTTCTCTATAGATTGTCTCGTATTTTGTGTCGGTGAATTTTGCCATAGTTGCCACGTTTGGCAGGCAGTTTGGTAACCGCAGTTTTTTAATAATTTTGAGTTGTTATTAGGAAGATGCTCCTTCTGTTTCAGTTTTCGTCTGTATACGGAATAATATAGGATAGTGGATATTCTTACACTGCCACTTAACGGTCATCCCAATATTATAAATAAATTAACTCCTTTGTCACTCAAAAAGACGAGGCTAGTTCTTTAAAAAAGGTCAGATAAAAAATAATTTTACTGAGAATCGTGATAATTAGAGTACCTGCTGAATCCTGGGGTACAAAACAAAAGAAATCTGAAGTAAGCATTTATTATATTTATGGTTGTCGAGTCTGGTTTGTTTTGTTTTTTAAATTAAATTTATTAAATAAATTATCCTCGCATCTCTGATATTGTATTATAACCTAAGTTCAATCATATCGTTATTCAGTTTTTTATTAAGTTTATTATTTCTTTGTCAGTTTAGTAAGTTTCCTTGTCTATGTAGCGGTTACACCTAGTTCTAGCCGGCTAGAATTAGATGCGGCCAGCAGTAGTTGGTTAAATTTAGGTGTCAGTCGGTCAAGGTGCGGTTGTGCCACCCAAAACCGCACACATTAATCTAATTTATAAATTATATATGATACATCTAAGTTTAACCAACCGCAATAGGCTGCACCTAGTAGTAGCCGGCTAAACCTAGGTGTATTCGCGCTTCGGCCTTTAGCCGTAACATAGCCATTTTTGAATAGGGGAGATTAATGAAAGAATATGAAATCAAAGAGTTTTCTTATTTACAAATAGTTCAAATACAATTAGTTGAACTATCAAAACATTGTGCGGTGGAGTACCATTTGACATACAATAATAAAAATCCATCACCTATATAATAGAAATCCATCAACTCTGTTACAGAAATCCATCACCATATTTGTTCCGTGGGAATAAACGTTTATGGGAAATGGAAGATCTCCTGGTATGGATGGTGATATGACAATCGTTGATAGAAGGCAAAACATCCAAATCGTCAATGGGCAAATTAGGCGAAATATAAATATACATTAAAGCGAATAACACATGGAAGAAGCTCAGCATTATGGTTGTTGCACGAATAGGCCGGCTCGACCGGGGTAGGATCGCGCTTTCACAGAATACCAGCGTAAATGCTACTGTGTTTCGTATGGTGAGTGTAGAGAACCGGATACCCTTTTACTGGAAATGAGGTATTCCATCTTAGTTCTCAGGGTTGACAACGCATCTCCATTTTGATTCTTAATTGAGGATAAATGTAGATGTCTATGGGTTCACTTACCATCAGGTGGACTGTGTACTCGTTTGTCACCCTATTCTATATAAAAAAAGCTTTGGGCTATTACGGACTAAAGAAGAAAATAAATATAACCTTGACTAGATTAACAACTCAGAACTATGTGTATTTTTTAAAATAACGTAAAATAATTTACATACAATATATTTGAAAGCACACCAAGCTAAAACATGTCTATCCGTCCTGGAATAGGCTGAATAATAGAAACTGAGTAAAAGAAAAAACAAGGGAAGGCAAATAAATTCTCATAAATCGATGAAAGAAATTCCAATGGGCCTTCGCTTTATTGAGATATCCAATATTGGTCGCAGCTGCTTTTTGTTTAATCAGAAGGAAAAAATTATTGAAAGCCTTCAAGAAACCTATTCGAAACGAATCTTGTTAAAGCGGTAAACATAAATTGAAAACCATTTGCTTAGTGCGGCTGACACTTTTTTCATTCTTTCTCAGAGCATGTGCGTTCCATTTGAATTTAAATATTAAACGGGCTGTACTTTAATATAAAATCACGTATTTCGTCAACAACATCAATAAATGATGAGAACCTGGCTGATCTTCCAATATAATTTAGTTTTCTACTTCCAATACAATTAAGAATACTTTTGAAAGATATTAACTGTGCAGGAGACATTGCTGTGCCACGCACTGTATACATAATAAGACGCACATACACTTGAGGGACTGTGTACAGCCGTATATGCACTTGTGGCACTGTGTGCAAGACCTACGTACACTAACGGCACTGTGTACAAGACGTACATACGAATATACTTGTTGCACATTACCATATCTGTAATAAATACTAATAGTTGGTCAACTCCTTTGTTGTACCACAAAATACCTACAAGGCTGTCTCGACTTCAATATGTGAGGGTTGTCACAAAAAAATCCTTTATATAATAATATTATCTTCTATATATATATAAAAGGCAAACCTGACTGACTCATCTATCAACGCACAACCGAAACCACTGAACGGATTTCGCTGAAATTTGGCATACAGACAGTTGTAATAACTTAGGCATCCGCTAAGAAAGGATTTTTGAAAATTCGCCCCCTAAAGGGGTGAAAAAGGAGTCAAAACTTTGTATGGAAGTCAGTCATTTTTAGAGCTAGAAGCCTGAAACTTTGTTATTAGATTAACAATTAGAAATAAACAATTACGTATCCTAGTGTTTTTGAAAATTCAACCCTAAGGGGTGAAAAGGGGGTTGAAATTTTGTATGGGGAAACAAGATTTGTTAAACTATTTTATTCGAAACTTCACAGGAGTATTCCTATCAATAAATGAGTAAACAAGTATTTCAGGCTCTTTCAGAATTCAACCCCTAAAAGGTAGAAAAGGGGTGACAAATTCTGAAAATCAACATGGGTATCGTTTTTATGGTTTATCGGGTCGCTGATTACGAAAACAACAACTATTTCAAAATCCAACGTAGCAGACGGGAAATACCTACCATCATTCCCTGTGGGGGTACGATGTGGTTGAAATGTCAATATGGGTGTCGTTTTATGGTTTTTTGGGACGTTAATTACGAAAATGGCATAGATTATGGTTTGAAACCAACATGGATGGAAGGATGGATGGATGTATGTTTGTATGTAAAAATCATCATAGGTTGGGTGACTTGGGTGTCATTTTTAAGGTTTTTTGGTCGTAAATAACGTAAATGATATTGATAAATATTTTAAACTTAATTTATTAGAATAGAATAGAATATACTTTTATTGCACAAAAACATAAAACAAAATAGACAAGAAGATTTGTACAAAAAACTTGCACAAAATGACTAAATGACTAAAAATGACTACAGAAACTCTTTATATTAAAGGAAAAATGGAAGAACATACTGTCGTCCCCATTATAGGTGACCGCGCCTGTTTGTTTCGTGCTCTTTCATTTTTAATGTACGGAACCCAAGAAAATGCGATGGTGGTGCGTTCACAAATTGTTAGATTTGTGGTAAATGATTGGCCTAGATAAACTGTTACATCTTTTGTAAACAGTGAAATATTATCTCCAACCAGCGGAACAGATCAATCTGTATCGTCGAGATTTACTAATTACACAAGAAAAAGTCAATTAAAAAGTGCATAAGAAAGATATAGGCAGAACAAGCCAGATTCAAATCGTAAAGCTTTGTCCGCTTATCAGAAAAAAAATCCCGATGTACACAGGCAAGCTGTTGCAAATTACGAAACTGCGAATCCACAAGTGAATAGAGCAGTTCAGTCACGGTATGAGGAAAACATTACACTGCGTTTATGAAAAAACAAGGTCCATTCCGCTAAGGAGTATGGCCCTTATATTGCTTATAGAACTGACAGCAGTGTAGCCTTGGGTTCTATGACATACAAGTGTCAGTGGTGCAATGCGCTGAAATGGAAGGATGAGACACCTGGTATGTGTTGCAGCGCTGAAAAAGTGCAACTTCATCGGTTGAAACAACTGCCTGAACCACTCTTTTAGTTTTATTAATGATCTACACCCAGATCATGACCATTTTATGGGTAATATTCGTAAATATAATGCCTGTTGCCAGATGACTTCCTTTGGTGGTAAACAGGTAACAGCAGATGGTTTTTCACCGACTTTTAAAGTACAAGGCCAGGTCTACCGTTTAATTGAAAGTACATTACCATAGGCCTAATATGACGCTCAGTACCTTCAAATATATTTTGTAGGTGAAGATGATCGAGAAGCAAAGATTAGATGTTCTAAATTTCTTAACTTAAAGCCAAATTTAATCAATTAATTGCAGAATATACTGCATCAAGTGAACCCGTATATAAAAGATCTGAGAAGTGCCATTGATAAAGCCCCTCCCTCAGAGTCATACAAAGTTGTCATACATGCTGATAAAAAACCACCAGAAGAACATAGAGGTAGGTACAATGCACCAACTACAAATGAAGTGGCTTTAGTGTTAGTGGATCAACAATTTGATCGAAGGAACATCATCCTCGAGATTCGAAGTAATTCACTTCAGCGTATTAGTGAGATACATCGAGCATATGATGCGCTACCGTATCCATTGATGTTTTGCTGGGGGGGATGGTGGGTATTCAATCAATATACCACAACGCATTCCCACAACTAAGTTGCCGCTTAATAAAACTGTCTCTTCTGCAAGTTTCTATTCGTATAGAATAATGATTAAAAAAGGAGAAGATAACTATTGAGTCGACTATCGTGCTCTTTTTAGGCAATATTTGGTGGATGAATACGCTAAAATAGAAACCAAATTACGTGCTGATAGTTACATCCATTTAAAAGATGCTATTGGACGGCAAGACGCAGAAGCCAACCAACTAGGAAAAATGGTTGTCCTTCCATCATCTTTTACGGGGGGACCTAGGTATATGCACGAAAGAACACAGGACGCTATGACCTATGTTAGGAATTACAGCCGGCCTGATCTTTTTATCACTTTCACATGCAATTACGGCCGGCCTGATCTTTTTATCACTTTCGCATGCAATCCTCGCTGGGACGAGATAAAAGAGCAATTGCTTCAAGGACAACAATCTCATGATAGACACGATATAATTTCGAGGGTGTTTTGACTAAAGGTGAAAAAGATCGTGAACTTATTGACAAAGGTTCACCAAATATTTTGCATATTTGGTGAAGTGCAATGCTATATGTACTCAACGTAATGGCAAAAGAGAGGTCTTACACATATTCATATTCTTTTATGGCTTCACAAACGTATTACTCCGGATCAAATCGACAATATAATTTGTGCTGAAATACCGGATCTCAAACGTGACCCAGAGCTTCACGAAATCGTTAAATGTAATATGATACATGGTCCATGTGGAACTTTAAATCGAAAGTCACCATGTATGAAAGATAACATATGAAGTAAACGATACCTCAGGGATCTCATAAGGGAAACTCAAACTGGTGAAGACGGTTATCCGCAGTACAAGGGACGTTTACTAGATGACTGTGGGTTCTCTCTTGATATCAAAGGCACAACCATAGATGATCGCTGGGTAGTCCCTTATAATCCAGTATTATTAAAAACATTTAACGCTCACTTAAATGTGGAATATTGTCATTCGGTGAAATCAATAAAATACGTCTGTAAATACGTAAATAAATGTTCAGACCAGGCATCGTTTGCTTTAGAGAAGGAGAAGGATGAAGTTAAAACCTACACAAGTGGAAGATATATAAGTTCATCAGAGGCAGTATGGCGAATCCTTGAATTTCCCATTCATGGGCGTTTCCCTTCCGTAGTACAAAAAGTCCAAAGGGTTTATTTTAATAAGCAAAATCTAAGTGAAAGAGTAAATAGTTCTCCAACAACCACACTCCTATCCTTTTTCGATTTGTGTAAAGTGGATAACTTTGCAAAAACATTGCTCTACCTAGAAGTACCTGCATACTACGTTTGGGATAAAAGAAAGTTTCAAAGGAGAAAGAGAGGTGCAAACGTTGAAGGCTGGCCAGGGGTCAAAAAAGAACACGTTCTGGGCAGGGTTTATACTGTGCATCCGAACAATACAGAATGCTATCACCTTCGCATGCTTCTTCATGAGATCCGGGGCCCAATTTCGTTTGAAGCGTTAAAAACTGTAGATGGTATATTCCACGTTCCAATCAGCGTGCAAAGCTCTCGGCTTCCTTGAAGATGATCAGCATTTGTTCGCAGCGATGGAAAAAACACCACTTTACCAATCACCGCAAATGATTTGGGATCTTTTTACGATTATTTTAGTGTTCTGCCAAGTATCAAACCCTTTAATTAAGCCTTTGGGAGAAATTCAAGGAATACCTATCTGAAGATTTTAAAAGGCAATTAGAAAGACAGGGAGATGTGGATGTAGAGCACATAACAGATGTGGTATTTAAAAAATGCCTTTCGGTAATAGAAAATGCCGTATTAGCGTTTGGTGGTCGGCTACTAAAAGAGTATGGGTTACTTTAGCCAAGCAAATAACAACAATTAGAAAATAAGGAGTTTCTTAAAGAGGCAAGTTACGACTTAGCATCATTAGAAAACACATTATTTTTAATGAGGGATCACTGAATAACGAATCAAAAGCAGTTTACAGTCAAATTAACACAAAAATTGAATCAAATGAGGGTGGAATATTATTTTTAGATGCTCCTGGTGGAACAGGTAAAACATTCCTCATAAATTTGCTATTAGCAAAAGTTAGATGTACTCGCGGAATTGCTTTAACTGTGGCTTCTCTGGGATCGCAGCTACACTGCTTGAGGGTGGATGAACTGCTCATGCTACCTTCAAGTTACCACTCAATTTAACAACAGCTGATACTCCCATTTGTAATATATAGAAACAAAGTAATTTTGCTGAAGTATTAAAACATACGAAAATGATAGTGTGGCATTAAATAACCATGGCTCATAAGGGTGGCGTAGAGGCTTTAAAAAGAACTCTACAAGATATAAAAGGAAATGAGAAGTTAATGGGTAGTATAACAGTTTTGCTGGCTGGAGATTTTAGACAGACTCTACCAGTAGTGCCAAAAGGAACTAGAGCAGATGGAGTTAAGGCGTGTCTTAAGAGATCCACTTTATGGCCTCTAATTAAAATCCTCAAGCTCTCGAAAAATATGCGGGTACATTTAGGAGAAAAAGAGTCTGCTGGTGGATTTGCGAATCTCCTACTTGAAATCGGCATCGGTGATTACCCGATAAATGAAGGAATGATAACCATCCCTGATAATTTGTGCACAGTTGTATTTACGTTACAGGAGTTAATATCCAAAATTTACCCAAATATTGCTCATATCCACGATAAGCTAATGGAATGGTTGTGTGAACGTGCCATACTAACCCCGAAAAACGACCAAGCAGCGGCAATTAACGATATACTGTTAATGTCTTTTGAGGGGGAAGACATGGTGTACACGTCAATAGACTCTGTAGTCAACACAGATGATGCAATAAACTACCCTGTCGAATTTCTTAATTCACTGAAACCATCGGGCTTTCCACATCATAAGCTTATTCTGCGCGTGGGCACTCCTACTATGTTGTTGCATAATATAAAACCTCCTCAACTGTACAACGGATCCAGACTAAAATAAAAGCGTTACATCGCAATGCAGTGGAAGCCAAAATTATAACTGGATGTGCGCAAGGGGAAACTGTATTTGTACCAAGAATTCCCTTGATTCCGAATGATCTTCCCTTTGAATTCAAACAAATACAGTTACCCCTCAAAGTCTGCTTTGCAATGACCATAAACAAATTACAAGGGCAGACATTAAAATTTGCGGGTATAGACGTGAGAGAAAATTGTTTTTCACACGGGCAATTCTATGCGGCTTGCTCACCCATTAGTCCGATAATTTTGGCACACAGTAATAGATTAGCAAAAAATGTGGTGTATAAAGAAGTTTTGTGAATTGTGGCTTGTACCAGCAGACTGTTTTTCACACATGGGCGCGATATAACCGAACTCCACGCGGACGAAGTCGCGGGCAAAAGCTAGCAACATTATATTTCCTCGTAATAATTTATTTTTCTTTAGAAAAATAACTTTACAAAACTAGTTGCGTGCCGCAACTTCACCTGATTCGTCGTGATGGATGGTTTTTTAAATTGTTTTTGTTGAATTTAATGATATTATGAATTCTCATCCTTACATATAAAATAATATAAAATAATTTGGTGGGATTTACCTTTTTCTTTATCGTGTGGTTGCGGTGTGAGGGATTCCATCTAATTTGCGTCGTTAATTGTAACTGTAATGATGCGTTGTAATTTCAAAAACGCTGCTGGTTCCACTGACATGGGACTTGCCTAGTTGGACAAATTGCCCTAAGTAAACTTTCTCGTCAACAACTTCGAGCGTAGTGTTACCAACAACTACATGAATAGGTATACACATAGATAAATAGATATGTAGCATGCTAGGTATACATGACCTTTGTCTCGTCCATGTTCATCTTATGACCTATCCCTTGGGAGACACTATTTAGGTTACTAAGCATAGTGCCAAGATATTTAAACAAGTGGTAAAATTAAAAAAATTGTACAACCGACTACAATGAAAATAAAATGAGAACATCATCAATGTAGTTGAAGTCAACTAAATACGCATTATTAAGGATAACTCAAAAACTACTGGTCAGATCTTGATCAAATATATACGGGACTACGAAAAAAGCACCAGCTTTCAAATAAAAAAGAATCATCAAAATCGGTTTACCTAGATAAATGTTCTGAGGTAAAACACATAAAAATACAGTCGAATTGGGAACCTCCTCCTTTTTTGAAGTAGGTGGATAAAACTAGATTTTACGGATACTATCGCGTATATATGTTTGACGTTTCGAGCACCTTACAGCGCCCATTATCACGGGGGACTGAGGTGTTCGACGTCCCAATGTCATAATTAACCACGGCTACCTCCAGATCAAAATTATTAATTTTTGTTCCGACCTACGCAATATGAATTTATAGTATCTTGAAGTCTTGCAGTTGTATGGTTGGGTTGGGATTTAATTTTATTAATCATAGGATCCCAAGCAGATGGTAGCACCCAGCTATCCTCTCTATTGAAATTAGGATGTTTTTTGATTTCAATAGCCTCGCGAATCATCCTTGGAAGGAATTGGTGTTCTTTAGCAGGGATTTGTGGTCTATCAAATCTGATGTAGTGACGGGGGCGATTCTGTACGTGTTCACAGACTGCAAACTTCCCGGAGCGTCGATTTTTCATATCAGCTATGTGTTTTTAGCGCAGGTTTTATTGGTCTTTTAGTTTGTCCAATGTAAGAGAGACACACATTAACAATCAAGTTTGTACACTCTGATCCATATTGCAGAGGGACATCACACTTGACTGATGGTACGTAATGATATATATGAAACCTAAGTGTATTAATATGTGCTCTTTCGGGTGTACCTTTGTCAATAAGTAAAAAAATAAAATAAACCTCACGTCACGTAATACAACTAAAACGTGACACAAATTGTTTCTAATATCATATTATTTTTTGTATTTTTGCTCTTCTCGTCGGAGCGCCGTTCGCCAAACAATATCTTAGATTTTTTGTAGCCTTTCTCGGGAAATAGCTATTATGAGGATGAAATTTACTGCGTCGCTTACTTACAGTTATCTCAACATATTTTATAACTTACAAAAAGGGAAAGTAGAGTGCCTTAAATCGCAAATATATAATAATAATCACTAAAAAGAAAAGAAAAAAATAGGTACGACTTATATACAACCCAGAGCCCGGCACAGGCCTCCCCTCATTTATTTTACTCCTTTTTCGAATTTTACTCCTCCTCGCTTCTCTAGTGCATGTTTGCGGACTTCAAATTTTGTCGAAATATTTTTTTTTATTGTCTTGCAGGGAAATTCACGATTAATTTTATATAAAAATTCCAGCAGTGATAATAATATTACTATAAAATTCCTGGTTACCAAGTTATCTTAAATAATTTTTTTATGGGTAGTTAGGTTCGCGATCCGTACCTTTTGACTTCCAATTACAAAACATTCACGGCCTTAATCATAAAAATTGGCTTTAATTTAAGAAATGCTTCACTCTTTACAATATATGACAATATAAAGAGACAGGCAGAAAGATAATTAATAAGCGATAATCAAAGTTTATAAGCATGGCCGTCAATGTTACAATCGTTTCGTACTTTCTAACTCAATACAATTTGGAGCTTTGTTATTGTTTATTTATTTATTTTGATGGTTATATATCTTGAGCGATGGAATTTCAGGGATGAACGCTCACCTTTATATTTCATATTATGTATGCAAACCAATAGGAGAAATTACAGTGTAGACTTACCACCTACATAGATGTGTAAGAAAACATTGCGAGAGGAGGTTCGCTAATACGCTTTGGCGCAAAGCGGCACGCTATTTTCTGCTCGGTAGTGATAGAGTTTGCATAAATGCAACATACATTTTACAGAACGTTTCCTCCGTCCGAAAAAAGATCAGAGTTACCCTGTTGTCGTATATATGTACATATTTTTTTTAAAAACGGTGTGGGCTCATTTATCTAATCAATCATTCAGCTCTTTAAATGTCTTCCAATCGATGACACGTTGTGACTTTAGACACATAGTACTATTCAAATGCTATATAACTTTTTAACTTATTGCTTGCACTTGCGCGAAGGTTATAGGTATAGTACAATTAACTTACAGTTACAGTTGGTGGCGCGCGTATCGTACCGACAAATTTATTTGAAAGTTTTATATCATTCAATTTCAGTGAATGTATTATCATTCCTAATTAATCAATATAACTCTTCCAAAAAAATGATATTTTCAAAATTATGTTTTCTGCAGCAGCAACGCGCCGGGTACCAGCTAGTATAATATAACGATTACGATATTTTTAGTGAGTGAAAGAAAATATAAATTGTTAGTTTTATTCATTGAAGTATTATGGACGTACGTTGTAAATATTACTTCGATGGCTTTATCGGCATTGTTGAGTTTAGTTGCGTCGTGATTGCTGCCGTGCGACTCTGCATTCTTGCACACCTTCGATCCTGTCGAATAATCATTTCATCAAGCATAGATTGTTACTTTAAATTATTTTTATAAGAGAGGGGGCAAACGATCCTGCGGCTCACCTGATGTTATGTGTCTATCGCTGCCTATGAACAACTGCAACACCAGGGAAATTGCAAGTGTGATGCTGGCTTTTTTAAAAGGAGTAGGCTCTTTTCTTGAAGGTCCTTAAGATGTATCAGTCCTGAAAAATCTCTGGTGGTGACCGATTCCACAAAGAAGTCGTGCAAGGAAGAAAACTTCTGGTATATCGCACATTGGTGGACCGTCAAGCATTCAGATGGTGTGTATCATGAATCCTAAAAATAAAATAATTAATATCTTTTGTAAAAATATTTGCGTAATAAATTGGCACACGGTTAATCTCGTAAGTGAATGCTGTGGCCCATGGACGTCTACATCTAACCCCGTTTAAGAATCAAAATACAGAAGTGAAACTATCTTCTAGACAGATTACAGAAAATATACTTCCCTGGCTTCGGAAGTTGCTGTGGTGGAAGATTGACGAGAAAATTGTTCCTTTGTTACTATCTATAAAAACATTATCACCATTTTTACAATCCATCATGTCCTTTGTTGAAAATCTGCCTTCTTGACCCTCTTGCATCTATCGGCACCCTGCATGTTTCATCAGAAATAATTTGAAGCAAGATAATAAGCAGTAATTGGCGCAAATATAAATCTTTGAGAGATAACTACATATTATGTGTATCATTTTCAGTAGAGACTATCTTTCCTTGTACGGCGAAGTTACTTAAGGGACTGTATCCGCGACTTGTCGCCGCTGGTGATAAAAAGATTGGTTCTTTTATAGCTCAAAGACTAAGTATAGCCAGTATAGCCATTAAACGAAGAAACGCAGCCAGCGTTTTCGGCACTATATTGCGGGGAGTAGGTCTGTAGGATTATTTAAGTTTTAGTTTTAGTTTTTTATTCATATAATAAATATTGAATATTATTAAAAATAAATTTGATACTAATTAATAATATTTATCGTTCAAAATTAACCATGATATATTTGTAAAATACAATTGTCATCGAATAAAGATAAAGATAGAGTTTAAAAAACTTTAACAACACGCATTGATTATGAGCTGTGATGATCCTGATATTTTTTGCCTAGTGATCCTGATCAGGATATATATCCTGGATAAGTAGGATAAAACTATTAAATTATTGTATTTTCATCGGTCCTTAATACGAGTGAAAATTTTCAAGTCAATCGACCGTCTGCAAGTTGGTAAAAATAACATGAAAAGATTCTGTTACATAGGTAGATAGATAAAAGCGAAGCTAATAAAAGCGTGTTAAAAGAGCAATATTCTTGATTTACAGCTAAGCATAAATTTATTAAAACAGCAAAATCTGTAACAGGTCACTGCTGGATATAAGCCAAAAGGATTCTCTATAATCGCTACGTAGACTGGCGGATTAGCGATCGCTAAATCAGACTGTTCGGACTTTCGGACATTTGTTTTTTATCTTTAATATTTTTACGTAATTACTTAATAACACTTCCTGTAGGGCCGCTTCTGGAACTGGCCCCACAAAAAGTGGACCTGGTCGAGCCCCGACGGTTCGACGAAAAATGAGATTGACTTCATTATGACGACTAGACGACAACTGTTCAGTGATATCTCAGTGATCGCGAGGGTAAAACTGGAAGCGATCACCGAATGGTTAGAGGCACACTGTACCTAAACGTCAAGTTGAAAGGTCCCGTCTAATGAAGTCAATGCTCCGTCCCCCTCGTGCTCCAATCCTAAGTCCCGAAACCTTTCAGCTCGAGTTACAAAACCATTTTCAGTGCCTAGAAGACTGCAATGCAGTGGACGATATGAATGACAAGCTCGTGAAAACTGTCCATGCGGTCGGAGCTAAGTTTTGCAAGACCCGCTGCAGATGAACACAAAAACTCTCCGATCACACGCTTAATCTCATGGCTGTTAGAGGTAAATGAAGCTGCTGTCTTCAGCAGATTTGACAGCATACAGGCAACTGAACAGACAGATCTCCAAATGCATGCGGCGAGACTTACGCAACTGTAATACTGCTCGTATTGAAGAAGCAATCGAGTGGCACCATGGCTCCAAAGTCTTTTTCAGAGATCTGTCTGCCAACAAAAGAGCCAACTGTTGAAGCTGAAGATCGAGTGTGGCAGCATCGTTTTCGGGACACCTGAGATTTTGAGGTAGATTAAGAGATACTATAGGCAGCTGTACACATCACCGTTGAAGCCACACGCAGGTGTGAGTAACGATCCAAGAGCAAGTCTTATTCGACTCTATTCCGATGATATCCCGGACGTCAGTCTGAGCGAGATTAGAATGGCTCTCCAGCACCTTAAAAACGGCAAGTCCCCGGGCGAGGATGGAATTACAGAGGAGCTTCTGAAAGCGGGTGGGAAACTGTTACATGAAGTCCTGCAGAAGCTTTTTAATTCCGTCCTCCATTATGGCACTACACTGAAGGCGTGGTGCAGAAGTGCGGTGGTCTTGTTCTTCAAGAAAGGCGACAACGCTCTCTTGAAGAACTACAGACCGATTTTCCTTCTGAGCCGCGTATACAAGAGTCATTACAAATCGTCTCGCACGCAGACTCGACGACATCCAGCCTCCCGAACAAGCCGGTTTCCGAAAAGGCTTTAGTACCATAGACCACATACACACCCTTCGGCAAATTGTACAGAAGACCGAGGAGTACAATTTGCCACTATGTCTTGCGTATGTGGACTATGAGAAAGCCTTTGATTGCGTCGAAATTTGGTCGGTGCTGCAGTCCCTTCAGCGGTGCCAACTTGCCTGTCGGTATATCGAAGTGCTGAAATGTTTGTACATTAGGGCTACGATGGCTATCCGAGTACAGAATCAGAATACGAAACCTATCCAACTGCAGAGAGGTGTAAGACAGGGTGACGTTATATCCCTCTTCACCGCTGCATTGGAAGCCGTTTTCAAGCTACTGGACTGGGAAGGATACGGTATTAACGTCAATAGCGAGTACGTCACTCTCCTTCGATTTGCCGACGATATAGTCCTTATGTCAGAATCGCTGGAGGACCTAAGCACTATGCTCAATGACCTCATTAGTGCCTCCCAACGGATAGGTCTTAAGATGAACATGGACAAAACAAAGAGCATGTATAACGTCCATGTCACACCTGTGCCATATAGAACCAGAGTGACCGACATAGCCCAACGTATTAGTAAGCAGAAGTGGCAATGGGCCAGCCATATAGCTTGAAGAACCGACAACCTATGGGGAAAAAAGATTCTCGATTGGCAGCCTCGCACCGGTAGCCCAAGTGTAGGGCGACCCCCAACAAGATAGAGTGACGACCTAGGAAGACATAGAGGAAGTCTATGGATGCAGGTGGCTCAATACCGTGCTTTGTGGAATGCCACAATGGACTTGTGAAAGGCTTTAATGATGATGAAATTACTTAATAACAAATAAAATTATTATTTTGGTTAAAGCCACAACTTATTTTACATTTTCCAATGAATGATAAATTTCAAAAATACTAAGATAGGTATGAAAACGAATTTTCACAGAGTATTGTGCAAGGGCAAGAAAATTGGCTCACCTCCCGTAATAGCCAGTCTACTCGTAAATGACTTGCAACTATGCTGAACTTGCAGCGAGAAAATTCCAAATAGGTCAACATTTTCTGACACTTCCGTCTGCAAAAAATGGTGCATGATTTCAATGACCCGAGAAAACTGCACTTTACCATCTTTAAATATAATAATATTTTTTATTATTTTTTGGTACATCTTTTATTTTAAACATACACTTGGACCTCTCCTGTAGCGGTAAGAATTTACCTAATGTCACGCTTAGCGGGTGGATTGATGATCGCAATACCAGAAGTTTGCTAGCCAGATGGCTATACCGTCACTTATCGGAAGCCATAAGACCATTCTGGCGTATCCCATCCACGTCTCATACGACACCTATGTGACGAAATGGTATGACAGATTTTCTCACGCCGCCGCATCACACGGTATTTGCAGTTTTTTTAAATACGACGAGTTTGTATTTATTAAATTGCCTGTGCTCAGCAGTAGACTTGTGAAGGACTGTAATGATGATAATAAATGATTAAATAACAACCGCGTGACATTATAGTTGGAGTGCTGGTACTTTCTCGGACTCTGTTTTTGAATCCCAACCCACCTGATGGTAAGTAGTAGCTGTGACCCATAAATATCTACAACTATCCTCAATTAAGAATCAAAATGCAAATGCATTGTCGCCCTTGAGGACTAAGATAGAATGCCGGGTTTCCAGTAAAAAGGTTTTCCGGTTCACACACACTTTACGAAACACAGCAGCATAAATCTGTTGTATTACGCTGGTATTCTTTAAAAGCGTGATCCTTCCCAAAATTTAGCTGCAGCATGACTCTACCACGTATAAAAATCCCACGTATCAATATAATATATAATAAACATCTTTGACATTGCGGTCGCAATCCGCTTGCTAACCGTGGCAATTATGGCATGTCCTGCCAGCTTGTGCTAGGTCTAAGACTAAGGTCACATTGGGGCTGGAGATTGCTTCCGAAGCGTAAATGACAAAGTCATGCGCAACGTTCTCAACTGAGGTCATTACCTTAAATGTAACTTTAATTTACAGGACTTTGTATAGGCTTTTGACGATACTAGTACTATATTATATAATTAACAAAATACAGGATATTATGAGTGTATGGAAATTATATCTGCCCTAATCGCCAATTGCTACAATAAAATAAGTTTTAATACCAAATCTAATTCTATTTAATTTCCAGTTCTACTGCATTTGAGGTCTCGCTTTTGTATTACGTACGTATATTTGGAAGTTCATAAGAGCTAATAAGCCGTTAATATTCCGTTTAGGAATAAAATAATTTTGATTTTTATTTCGAAAACATTATTGTATTTAATTTTAATTAAATTATTGTATAAAATTTAAATAAAATAAATAAATTGTTGTATTATTTTGGTAACGGCTAACAAAAGTAAATTTAACAAACTTAATCTGAGTAATCATGTCAATAGCCATAAATAATTCTAAACGATCTGCATATAAGGTCATAAATATGCATACGTTCAGTAGCTAAACAAGGAATTTGGGTTAGTAGGAAGTGGGTCAAGCTTGCCACTGGGTATAATTACGGTTACCTGTACATCATATAAATTGTAATTGATTAAGGATACAGTTTTGTGTCCTGTTTGATTGTTTTGAAATTGTCATTAAGAAATTATTTTATGAAAACTATCTAATTCCATAACTCCCAGAAAATTAAAACAAGCCCAGCAAGGGCCTTTTGTAGTATGTTATTTAAATATTTAAAACATTGTTAAATTATATAATTGGTTCGGGTCGATCAGGTTAAGACCATGTTCTCACAGAATACCAGCGTAAAATAGCAGCTTAATGCTGTGTTTTTATGGTGAGTGTAAGGAACCGGAGACCCATTTTACTGGAAACGAGGCATTCCATCTGAGTCCTCAGGGTATGACGCATCTGCATTTTGAT